>APFE030268024.1:0-11123 GCA_000404065.3 Pinus taeda | reverse complement strand
CCTGCTCAACCGAACCTGAACCCCAACAACAGACAGGCCCAGCAGGTATATATTGGGGAGACAACATGCCCTACCTATGCTGTGGAGATCCAGGAGATCAACCTGCGATCGGGGAAGGTCCTACCAGAGCGCCAACCTCCTCCCCTAGAGGAGGAGGAAGAGAAACAGGAAAGTGAACCCCAAGTCATTCCACCCTTTCCTGAGAAACTCATAGTAACCACACAACCCAACCGAGAAGAGGATGAGCTTCTGGGAGAACTCAAGTAGTTGTGTGTGAAAATACCACTTCCTTGGGCCATAAATGATTTACCGATATACAACAAATTGATTAAGGAGAAGTGTTCCAGGAACCCAGGCAGGCGAAAGAAAGATGCCTCAACCATCAATGTCATAGGACAACTGTCTGATCTCATGTTGGGGTAAGTAATCTATCCAAAGTATTTGGACCCTGGGAGCCCTGTAGTTGATGCACACATTAATGGCACCATCATACCGCACACCTTGATTGATCTAGGGGCCGCCATTAATGTGATGACTATGGACACCATGCTTAAGCTGAACCTTCAGAGTTCCTTAAGGAAGACCTCGACAGTGCTACTGTAATGCCCCACTTAAATCTTATCCTACAAATTTTGTTATTGTTTACATTATTTGAAAATATTGAAAAATATTGGTTTAATATAAAATTCATGATTTCCATTATTCAAATTCCCCACTTACCTTCTCAAATTGAATATTAGGTAGGATATGCTCTCCTTCCATTATTTCATAGTATATCTAATTACATATCACATTCCCCAATGTACCCTCACATTTACTAAGGAGAAGACATGGTCCTCTCCATGTAATTACATCTCACATTCCCCAATGTACCTTCACATTTACTTGGGAGAAGACATAGTGCTCTCCATCTTATCATCAATATATATATATATTGTTTTCACATTCCCAAATGTACTTTTCAGATTTACTTGGGAGAAGACATGATCCTTTCCCATTAAATTCTCAATTTTATATTCATCTCACAATTCCAAATGTACTCCTAGCTTACTTGGGAGAAGAGAAGTCAACTATAAGGATGGGTGAGAAGTTAATGACATTAATAAGAGGTGGTTGAGATGGAGAAGGGAAGGAGGGTATAAAAAGGGAAGGGGGAAGGGAGAAAAGGGGGAGTTTTGGGAGGTTTTTCTTATGATTCTGGGGGTTTGTTGTGATTGTTTGGACTTGTTATGATTTTGGGGAAACCTTGGAAAACTATGGAGGTTTCTTGGGTTTGAGAGGCGGAAAAGTATTGTTATCTCGTTTTGCACATTCTTCTTGAGGACACACTATATCTGGTTGGACTTGGGCATGAAGGGCTAGGGAACCTGTGGAGGTTTCCTGGGCTAGGAATTTATTTCCTAGTTGGATAGGAGGTAAATCCAGTTGGGTCGGCGAGAAGGAGCGTCAGCTGGAGCTATAAGACAAAGGTATCATCATCAACCGCCGGAACAGGTATTTTTCCATGGGCTACTCTTGTTAAGTTGATATCAATGGAATGTTCACCTTAATTTATGTTGCTTATGATAAAATGATAAGATGTTAAATGTTTAAAGCTTTGTGAGAAGGTCAGCAAGCTCCTTTTATTACTTTTAAATTAACAGGAAAATAGATCTGTTAGTGTATAATAGATTGAGGCTTTAATAATAGGAATCAGGTTCTTACACATGGTATCAGAGCCAGGTTCAACCTCTAGGACCTATGGACTCTTATTTTGGCTTCCTTCTCAAATTATTAATTTAATTTACCTCCTCTTTCATACTCTAATTATTTTAAGCTCAAAAGCCCCTCCCTGGACGCCTATATTGAAAACTAACAGGAATTTGCAGTGCAGCATTCCGTTGAGACTGGGACATATTTCTGGCATGCTCAATTGCATTATGCCTCTTCAACTCTGCTTCAGATGCAAAGACAACAAACTTTTGCCCTGCAATCATCATTTTCACATAGGAAGTGTTCTTGACTAAAGTGTGCCTCTAAATCACTGTAATTCTGATAATACGCAAAGTGCTCAGGGTGCCTTCTTTGGCATATGTGGCGAGTATAATGATCTCTTGACATGTGCATTATCTCCATAAAATCGTTTCCTGCAAAAGTCACAAATTGGATGACCCATGAAACCTCCCTGCCATCCACTTCAGAGTCTCCTCTAGATAAATGTCGGTCTAGCTGTGACCGTGTATAAAGCTTTTGTTCGCAAATAAATACCTTTCGGCCTTCCAGGAATAAGGTGCACATAGAAAGCTTGTGTGCATGAAATGAGTGCTTCCTCAACTGATCTATGTTTTTAAACTCTTGGTCACGCTTTGGATAAATCTGATTGACCCTTCGAACCCAGATATGCATTCTAGACATATGCCTTGTGGCCATTATTGAGAGACGTACTCGTTTAGTTCCAGGAGCCATGCCTCTGATGAAGCGCTTGTATTGCTGTTTTGCAATGTTCATGTTATCACTTATTATTCTCGCTTTAGCTGGGTATCTGCAATTACCCTCTTCATATTCATCAGGACTCACAAGATCATAGACACAACGTGGCACACTTCATTAACAGAAAAGTCATTTACGAAAATACTCACTGCCTTCAGAAAATGGGATGCCCAAGTGGGTTGCAAGCAGTTCAGAGAAAACTACAGAGAACTACCAACAAATAATTCAAGTTTGCAATATCCGGATGGGATTACCTGCAATTCATTGAAGCTGAATCATGTCTCTATTTTGGTTAAGGGGAGGACTTGGATTCCGGACAGCTTGAATAATTTGTATTCCTGCAGATGCAGGCTCTCTTGTCTATGGATCAAATATGAATTTCTTGTGGATGAACCAGAGGTAGTTCTCTTTGAGACCACTACTCCCCATTCACGGTATGAAAGAAATCTGAAATTGTTACAATTAGTGTACTTATTTTGATTTAGTTTTTCCAGATTTACCCATTGAATACCACAAGAAATTACAAATGCGTTTGATGACTACATTATGCTTGTTTAAAAATTCGATGTCTTCCCAGGCCGAATTAGGCCCAGGGACCAATAGGGCATTGATTGACTGGTGAGGTTAACTGTGTGTTAAGCCATCCACCTGGTCTCATTCTCCCTGTGTGTATGCCTCACCCTTATTGCATGTATTTCAGAGGCATAATGTTGGCGCAAGTCCTGGGCAATACCCGTAGACCTGGTACCTCAGCAGAAATATCTCTGCTCTTTGTAGTGCAGCTCCTTAGGGCATGCTTCTTGAAGCACTTCGCAAAAAAACAAAAATAAAGGGCCTATAAATTAAGCATACCTTGGTTCCGGTCATATTTAGCTGGTTTGGTCGGACCCAAACCTTTGAAGTCCATCTATGAACATTCATAGATCAAGCTTAAATTGCAATCCAAACAAAGATGTTTTCATCCATGTACAATGATGTAGGTGAATTTGGTTGTGCACGTATACAATGTAAAGAAAATTATTGCTCTGACCTATTGAACCAATGTTTGACAGTGGTGCCATCAAACTTTCTTACTTCAAGCTTAGGAAGGTTCCAATAGGTATGTTATTCCTCATGGTTTGATTTGGAAATCAGACCTTCCCTCGCTGAAATTGCCAAAATGCCATGAATATTGCTCAATGCTATCTACAAGAGAGCAAGTAACTAACACACATACATATACTGGTATGCTTGAAGCCCCACTGTTTGGTGCCTTCAAGCTCTTGAAGAAAGTTGTTTATTAAATAAGTGGAAAAAAGGGTTATCCTTGCTTGCATGTCGTACAGTTTGTATGCCCTTATTCCTGTCCACAGTGATAAAAAGTATGTGACTGTCCTTTTACAACATAGAACCAATACTTAGTGTTTCCCAAGTTAGCAATTTCAATTTGGCTTCAAGCCCTGATCCATAAATTAGCGACTTATAGCGCACTTGCTTCATCAACATGGATTCTATGTGTAAATGAAGCCTATTCTCTGCAATCTCTAGCCCACTTGCTTCACTGACATGGATTCTCTGCGGAAATGATGTCTATTCTCTGCAATCTCTGCTCAGAATTGATTTTAATGCCATTTGGTTATTTGCACATAACATCATTATTTCCATCTCAAACAATTTGCATTAGTGGATGTCTTAAACCCTTCAAATTGAGCAATATATGTTTCTTTTGCTGGTGGCTTGTGGAGAAAAAGATGTTGTAATGTACTATGTGCATAAGCAGCATTGGGGTTGGAGAAGCCAATTCAAACCAACTGTACCTTTAAATTTCCATAGCCTCGTTTCCAATCAAAAACACTATAGAGTCAGCATTGCCTTGAAGGAAGAATGCTAGTGTGCTGGTTATCATTAAATGAAACAGTAAATTCAGTGCATTTATTCTGTTGATTGAAGGGAATAGGATGCAACTTTATGCTGTATTCATAATAGCCTTGGTATCTTGGGAGACTCAATTCAGAACAACAAGAACAAAACACGCTCAGAACCATATCGAGGAGCTTGGATTTAGAGTCCTGATTGATACTGCATTCTCAGCAAGTTGTTTCATGTGCAAGTTACACCAAGAAGTTGTTTCATGTGCAAGTTACTCAAACCTGATCTAGGATACTAAAAGATACAATGGTCTGAGATGATGAAATGTGAGGACTAAATGGTGTTCATATCTTTACTTGGTTCTAATTTCTTTTCTAAGCTCCACAGGTTCCCTGTTCTTCGAGATGAAGTCAATATTATCTTGGGCAGTCTTGTTATTAAAATAATCATCGAAAAGGATTATAGTAGTGAACATCGACAATGATATTTGAAAATACAGCATTTATTTGATACAACTCATGTGGATCAGCATTTCCAATCCTCTGGCACATGATAACATATGTTGTGGCAGAGTATTTCCGCACAGTTTGATAGCCATTTGAATAATAGGAAGCCAAAACATCCACAGGAATAGTTATTGCTAGAGGTTCGTTGAACAATTCAATACCTAAGAACATACTATTGTTACTATATCTGCTCAGAACACAGTAATAGCATCAGGACCTTGGATTATATTCAATGCACTCCTCTATGAACACATTTAATGATTGCTACTTAATGTAATTACTTGTGACAATCCATAAATATGTGCATTGGGAAATTTGAGTTCCTATATCTCTATCCTTAAAAATCATTTTCTAATGAATTTCATTCTACTAGACAATCAAAAATCCGATGTAAAACCCTCTTTTCGTGGCATATAAAAGAACTGGAAGCACAATCTGCATGCTACATACACACCTCGAAGCAAGGAAATCAATAACATTTAAACTTTGGGAAATATGGTCTGAAGAGTTAGACCAGTCAGCAGATCCATCTCTGCTGGCACTATGCTCCATTCCATTTTTTGAACCAGGTGTTGCGTGGAGGTCAACAATAACCTTTAAACCATAATGATCTTCCCATTTAAAAGCATTATCGAGAGATTGTAAAAATCCTCCCACGAAAGGTGCTGGTGGATTCAGATCATATGCATTCCACCACCCAACAGGAATTCTAACAGTATTTATACCATTCCTGGAGAGGAATTTTAAATCCTTATCTTTAATAAAGATGCTTCTATGTCTATGGTAAACTTTCTTTGCTTTATCACTGCCATATCCATTTGCAAGCTGGTAATCTCCATGCAAATCATTGGCAACTATAATCATCTGGAAGGTTGCTGAATTGTCATGCCACCCAGGATCTCCTTGGTAATCTGCTGTAAGCTACTCTTGGGATTGTGCCTGCATATACATTCCATTGAACACCCTGATATGCACTCGATTAGGATGTTTATGGTGCCTAATTATGTGGAATGTTTCCCAATCAATAGGAGAATCTGCTTCTGCAGACATGTTGCCTCCTCCTTCATTTTCCGCTGTTAGGAATTGACCACTAAACACTCTAAGTTGATACATGCCATCTGAGACTCTCCACATCTTGAAAGTCTCCCAGGTAGAAGCATTGTCCAGGTAAATCAGAATTGCACTTTGTCTTTAACGTAATTTATGTTTCCTTTGTCCAACATAAAGGCACATTTTTAAGCATGTATGTATGAACAATGAATTCACAAGAGGGCTTATTATTGGTATTATGGGTACGACTGTAATGACTATGATCTTTGTGGAATCATTATGGAACTGGTAGGCAGACATGTTTCATTTTTGCTATACCTAGCGTGTATTGCCTGGAATAGTACCATCACCTCTGTAGTTCAAAGTCTTTCAAGAAAGTATTCTAAATGTAAGCATAGAATTCTATTCTACTTTTTATAAATCCAAGATAGGATAGCAATGGTTCTCCTTTTAATAAGTGCCAATGACACTAGTGATGTTTTTGTTCGTTTTTAACAACACCAAATAAATGAATGAACAAGCACACAGATAAACTGTGAGAAAGTAAATGTTATGAAATATATATTCATTATATTTTTAAGGGTCCTTTACCCTTTTGAAGAACTTGGATTTAAAATTAGGAAAGGATGTTTATACAAGTTTCCTATTTGGTAATGCATTCAGAGCACAAAATTTTGGATCTGGGAAAAAGGGAATATTGGGTAATGGCCTAACACTAATTTTCAACTGAATTGCATGCTACTTTGTTTGTTGAATTGATTGGTATTGTTAGTTGATCTTGTTTGGTATTTCAATTTTTGTTCATTACACTTATCAAAAACCAATCCTTTATTTATAATAGTCAAGTGCATCATGAATGCCAGTACTCAGCAATTTCTATGCAGCTTTTATCATCTTCAGTTTCAAAAAAAAAATTACAATCAAATAATTGTTCTCATTAGGTTTCACCCTACGAAGATAATAATTTCGATATGTTCCATTTTAAGCATTGGTTGGTTGTCAACAAGTCTATCTTTTCTTGCTCAAAATGTTGAATAACCCAAAATCTAATAATGCAGTGTCAAATTCCAAAATAAAAATGGACAAATGCTACAACTGTCGAAATGTAATCAATTAAAACATAATGACCTAATATAAGAACTAATCAATATGTGGGTATTGCAGAATTAGAGTTAATTAGTTTCACTTCAACAACTTAATGGGTTTTCCCTCACCGTTAAGTCTGGTTGGTATTGAATTCAACTACTTCTTTCTTCTAGGTATTTATTTCAATTTTTCAGCTTGACCTGGAAAAGATAGTTCCCAAGGCTATTGGTAGATTTATGTTATTCATGTTTGTATTGAATAATATATGCACTCTTTGCTTTATTAATAGAGAGACATGCTGAATAGTTTTCCTTATTTTATGTCTTTTACAGCAGATCAAATTGCTTTCTTTCTTTTTCATCAAACGAACGTAGAGATAGGTTTATACCATCTATCAAGTACCAAAATGACAAACATGGACATAATATACCCAAGGGTGAGGGATGTGTTTACTTTGAGGAAGACAAATTTTCTGGGACATTTTGACTGTTGCAGATTATCAAGGGATAGCCCCAAAGCTTTTGGGATGCTTCAACATTTCTCGTGATTTTTCTCCAAAAGATGTCAAAGTATAATACTAATAGGGAAAAGAATAAAGTCAATAATAAACCCTAAAATGACTACATTTACAACCCAACTGCTCTTTAAAACCATGTTCTTGGCATTTGCAAGAGCAATGACCTACAAAACAAGTTAACAATGCTGAGTGAAGAAGATTCTTACAACTGAAGGAGAGTTAGTTTGTTCACAAAAAGCAAGCATGCTCCATTCTTACCTCTGTGATTTTCTATATTGTGACCATGTTGCACAAGGTTTGATCCATGGTTGGATACCAGTGAGGCTGTAAAAGAATCCTTACCTTGCTTTCCAATACCTATGTAGCTTGCTAGCCAAGTTGTTGAAATTAGTTGGTATGCTAGAGCTTCTTCTCTCCTCCATGAATGCAACTTGGATATCAAGAAGCCTCCTCCATAGAGTTCTCTATTGATGCTCCTTACCTAAGTAAGATAGATATTAATTGATGTGCCAGAGTAGAGATTTTCAAAGCCTACTTGAAATTCACTTTGTTGAGCCAAATGAGCAGCCCCTAACTTCCAAGATTCATCTCTACTTCCACCCTTGGCAATGAACTAAAACCCCATAAAGATTCTCACCTCTTGTGCATCTAATAGGATTCGTGGGAATGGATTGATTGAGAAGGAATTGAATGGACACCACATACAAGCAGAACATTTAATGGAATTAGTATTTCCTCATCCAAATGAAATCTGGAGAGTGCAGAGTGAATCTCTGACCTGTCTAAGAGTAATGTTTATGAAAATGGTCTTTGTCGATAATCTAGTTTAGTTAAACGGTAGAACCTAGAGTAGTATCTATGTAGTATATACTATAGATAGCAGACTTTAGATTACTGATAATTTAATATTTGCAAGAACCAAATAATGAATAATAGACCGAATGTCACATGTAGTGAGAGTTAGGTCATGCATAGTGATTTTGTAGTGTTGACATGGGTTAATCTTTTGAAGATTAACAAATGTCGGTAACTGAAATATGGACAAATGCCATCATATTTGTTCAGGCTACCTTTGACTTGGATAATAAAATTGTGGAAACTAAAAACTAGCAGACTTTATAATCTTACACTAGTAATTTAATATTGTAGCGAACCAAGTATGAATAATACGTAACGTATCACATGCACTACAAGGAAGAAATGGTACATCGTGCAAGAATTAAAACCAAAGATAATGTCTTAGTTCTTTGTGCCAGATAACATATTAATTAATTGTGTTGGAATACCTAGTCCAAAACAGAGGGCTAGTATAAACATTGATATTATAGTCCTAATAAGTGATAATGTTCCTAGTCATAGTTCTTAATAGTTCTTTAGTTACATTCCTCATATTATTTGTATGCATGTGTGTGTCTGTTGATATGTGCAACCTATGGGTTAACGGCCTTGAGACTTTTCTGAGTTTTTGTATGACAGCATTCTTCTGTTGGGATACTATTCTACAACTGCCTTGTTCTATGCGAATGGTTTAGCTTGAGCTTGTATATGGATATGATACTGCTTTAAGTATCTATATGTATGCTCAATCAAAATGCTTCAGGTTTTATTATTGACTTGGTGGGATTCGTTCCTTCAATATTAAATATGTTTCTTTGCCTTTTTATCATTTCTTCACATATACCTTTAATAGTTTTCAAGTAATGCCACAAGTATCTGGTAACCAGGAATGTAGGGAAAAAAAAAAAAAAAAACGGTGACTTGTTTACTCCGAGAGCCATGAACTGAAATGGATCCATATTTTTAGCTCTTAGTCTTTGTCAAGCTCCCTGATGTCACTTTCCCATATTAGGAACATATTTGGGGTGAGAAGGTGAGGTATCTAAAAGAGATAGACGTGACTAATATAACCTTTGGGTGTAACTAGAAAGACTGGCTGGAAAGAGAGGTTGGATGGACATTTATGTTTGTTTACAGATGATAACTGGTTGTTACAGCTAACTGTTAGATGCTCAATATTTTCTTATATTTTAAAAACCAGAGATTTTCCTATCCTTCTGTACAAATTTTGACAGAGTTGTTACTTGTGCAGAGAAGGCCCAAGCTGTTACTATTCAAAGGAAATCTTGCATTAGTTTTCAGACCTATGTGGAATGTTACATAGATACTAATGAGTACTTACAAAATGCCATTAATAATCCCGAGGCAGAAGAATGCATAGTTATGAGTTATGATGAGCTACATAATCTTCCAAATAAGCGAATCTAGAATGGTTGCAAAAGTCAGACTGCAACATGTGTTACTTAATTTTCACACTAAGAATGGGGCAGTTACAAGAATAATGAATTCAAAGTGTACAAACCTGGACATATTGCCAAGGAATCAACAACACAAGCCAGAAGATACCAGAGATATGCATTATTGTTCAAATTAGACTTTCTTCCCAAGAACTGTATGCATTAAGATTATGCATTGGAATTCCAGAGTAGAGAATTTGAAATATATCAATTCAATTAGGGAATAATAAGATAAATACTATCCATATAATTGATTAAGAGTTTGAGGGTTAAGCGATTACGTCAAACGAAACCCTGCAATATTAAGAAAAGTGAAGTTAACAATAATGAGAGTTGTTCCAGGCAGTAGAATGATAGAAATGGAATATCATGGATCTAGTAGTGAAAATCCATCAAGGTGACACTTGAGAGCATAGAAATATGTATATATCACTTGAGAATAAAAATCCATGATAGTATTGATAATGAGTAGTACAGACGTACCGATTCAAAAAGCAGAGTACACCAAATAAAAACCCTAGGTTCGGACAATAAGATACACAATGTTGACTTGAGAGATGTGATCCGAGAGCAAGGAAATCACTAGTATACAAAGCAACTCAAGGAGAATCAAGATCTAGGCAGAAAACTCATGTGAGACCTAGAAAATTGGCACATTAAGGTGGTCATGGAGATTTGTAATATCCATTGAGTGATCTTACTTGAATATAATAACAATGAATGGAAGGAAAATGCCAAGGAGCAATAAAACAAATCAACGATGGTCTTTCAAATATCAGAAATTATGAACATGCCTTGGATTAGACATGTGGAAATTGAAGCTCAGGTGTTAAAGAATGTTTTCCAGACAAAAATTAATGGGGCAACATGAGAGTTGGTGGAGACAATCCTAGAAGATATCACTTTGTTGAGCACAGAACTAATGATCCAGGTGGATATTGGTGGCCACCCGCTAATTACATGTGGAACCCCTCTAGTGCCCCTTTCAGTTCTTTCAGTTTCCTTAATTATAGCACAATTTACTATTTTTAGCAGTTTTTCGGGTCCTAAACTTCCGGAGCCGTTTTGAGGCCCTAAACGACATTTTTTGGGAAATCTACTGCCAGCAATTTTTTAGCCTAAAAATCATCTTTTCCGTCATAGTCCTCAGAGAGATCTTTCCAATGGGCTATCATGCGCGTCAAACGGAGATAAGACGACCAATTCGCGACCCCGGGAAGTTGATGTACTAACTTACCCAAAAACGGGGCCCACAATTTGGCGTTTCATCTTCCATGGTTAGGTTTTGGAATGTGAAGGGTTTTTCCATTATTTCTCAACAATAAATAGGCCTTTGAGCCTCATTGTAACACA
>APFE030268022.1:38207-48555 GCA_000404065.3 Pinus taeda | reverse complement strand
TGTAGGTGCTTCCTCTGCTCAACCACGATAGAAGCGCAGCCGCATATCTACTCTATCTCAGCTTGCATCTGCTGCAGTTGCACAGCCTGCTAGTGGTACCACTTCTACAACTGCAGTTGGAGATGATGATGATGAGGAGGAGCCATGGGGCCCCCTGTCTGACTCTAATGATGATCCAGAGATTGATCGACATGATCTTGGCTCCTCTGGCAGTAGCTACTAGCCAGTAGTTGTACTACTAGTACTGGAGTCTGGTCACAGTTTACTTTTGTTGTAGAGGCCATTTTTAGCCTCCTTGGTTATGTGTTTTTTGTTTTGAGTCTTTGATCATGTATGACAGTTGACCATGTATTGCCATTGGGTACCATTTTGATATAATGGATTGGTTCATGAGCCTACTTTGATCATATGTTGTCTTCCATCGATATTATAATGCTGTGTGTTTGGAAACATGAATGAAAATCTTTAAAATTATGTTTAAAATCTTTAAAATTATGCTTTTTTATAAAAAAATAAATATTTAATGTATTTTTTACAACGACCGAGTCATTGAAATTGAGCTGACCGAGTCATTACCGTTTCAGAGTCGGAGTTGGAGTCGATCCTCGGCCGAGTCGGAGTCAGAGTCAGAGTTTTAAAACTATGATCCAAATGTGAGTCTAGTGCCTTATGGAGTCAACTTCTCGCTTATTATCAATTAAATGCCAAGTAACTGGATGGAAAATCGCTACTTGAATGCTCACTAACCTATATGCTATGCAGATCTGTTAATTTTAGATAACAATGGTATGTTCTATGCTTAACACAATTTACTTCAATGTTCCTTTAGCAACCCAATGACAATTCCAATTATTTTCAGTAGGAATCACATTAACTTAATCACATTGATAGTAAATGCAGATAGAACATAAAAGCATATGTAGAGGACAAGCCAAGACAAGAGTACACCAGATTTGGGGGATGCGAGGGAAAAATCCCAATGTGGGAAAAACCCCTTTGTTCAAATCTTCTTATTATTATTCAATAGTTCAATAGAGAGAGAGTACAAAGATCAAATTCACTTGCCCAATACACAATCAAAGTAGCCCTGTAAAATTCTGCTGTCAACTGCAGTCAAACTTGCCCTAACCTGAAAATTAACGCTAGTTAAAACATCAAAAAAACTTCACCAATGCAGCTCGGTCTTCCTTGGTCAAACTCGGCCTGAAGAGGAGGTCAAATGCTACCCAAAACAGTTTAGTCAAACACGGTCGGAGAGAGAAAATCTGCGATGATTTTCCGCAGTCAAAACAAAAGTCAACCTGAAGTCAAGGCTGGTCAACATGCCCAGAAAACCTTGATTTCTGTGCCAAGAATGCAGCCTAAGGAGATTGAAATTGTGCCCTAGAAAACGCAATCAAACTTGGTCAATTACCCTCTGGTCAACGCTGTCCTGAAACTCTGAAATTTCGGCCTACAATCTGTCCCAGAAATTCGTCCTTCATCCACACTTGAGAGAGAGAGAGAGAGAGAGAGAGAGAGATGATCACCACGCTGTACGAACCAATCAGATTAGGATAGAGAAGAATACATGAGTGAGTGATGTCCAAATGAGGAGAGACGTCACTCCTATTTTAATGAGGGTGAAAGAACACACCTATTAGGCTTCTTGAGCCTACATTAAGTTGAAGTTGACCATAACAATTTGTGCATGAGAGAATAAATTCAAAATTCCACTCCTGCTTGTCCGAATGAGATGATCTTTATATCAAACTTGGACCTCTCGAAAAGAGGAATCCAATGCAATAATCATCTTTAGCATATGAGTTGTCCTAAGGTGGAATTTGGCCCTAGTTGCCAATTTTAACACTCCCTCTCAACTAGGGAGAATTCCAAATGCCAATACATCTGCCATTATCATGCCATCATGTACCATCACTGTCATCACTTCTCTGCTAAACCATGAAGTAATAATGAAGAAGTGATTGACAGTGAGTCAGAAGACCTTACCAGTCTCCATTGACAAAAGTCAGTCCTTGATCTCAGCTCAAGTTTTTGAACATCGTGCATCCTAGTCATAAGGAGTACGACAGTACACGTTGTGTCCATTGGTATCACTATGGCCCCTAACCACTTTTCCCAACTTATTGGCCAAATGAGAGGTACTTCCAATGAGTCCTGGACTCCATGGGTAGGATGTGTGCTGGGGCATCGACAGGAGAAGGTGAACCACTCATCTTGCTCATATGCCATAGGAGGAGGTGAACCACTTATCCTATGCATATGTCAATCATAGGAGAAGGTGAACCAGTCACCCTACATACATGTGTCCACAATCGTAGGGGAAGGTGAACCACTCACCCTATAGACATGTCAGCCATCAAAGGGGTATCACAGGGGCAGGTGAGCCGCTCACCCTGTACATAGTGCACCACTAGGGAAAGGTGATCCACCCACCTTGTACATAGCGCACCACTAGGGGAAGGTGGACCACTCACCCTATGGTTGCTCATAGCTCCAAGAACTACCCCAAGCCCCCAGGAGCTGCCAGAGCTCAGTGTCCAACTCATGCGGGACCCTCATAGGAGGGTCTTTCCATGACTCCAAGTCTTGTTGGAAATACTGAGAGGGGGGGTGAATCAATATTCCTTTCCAATTGTTACTTCAACCAATTAGATCACTTATATTTAGAACACAAAACGCATAATAAGAATAAATGCTTTTATTAATTTCTTCAATAAATGAAGCACAATATATGTAGGTCTCCAACCCTAGATGAAGACACTGATTTTTAATCTCCTAGGCTCCAACCTGTATTTTCCAAGCATCAACTTGGACTTCCAAGCCTCCAACCTTGTCAATTTTGAGGGACCAACCTCTAGGGCTCCAACCCTATATCTGTTTTAGGCTCCGACCTGGTTTCTTGAGGACTTTGATCCTCTAGGGCTCCAACCCTATCTTTCAAGGCACCAACCTTGTCTTTTCGAGGTTCCAACCCTTGCTTTACTTCGTTAAGATATATTTGGTTATACTTCACGGCTTCCATTGTCTTCTACACTGAGCCCTGTCAATATACGTTAGAGAAGACAATGAAGAGTAATAGAGCTAGCATTGAGCCAAGGAGGGACAGCGCAGCAGCTAGAGGATATTGATGCAAAGGGACAACGTAGAAACTAGAAGAGGTTGACGCAGAAGTGTTGGGAGATAAGTAGAGATCAGTGCCAGGAATCACTGTGGGTGATTGGTAGGAGAAATCTTGATTTCTTAGTAGTAGAAGCAACAACAGCCTAGGTTGACGTAGTTAGAGGGAGTCTCCACGTAGAAGTCATGTAGAGGTTGCGTAGGCTCACGCAGAGACTGCACAGTGGGTCATCTAAGAGCTGGGGATAGGATAAAATCTCCAGGATCAGTGTGAGAAAATTCTCAATTATCTTCTCTGAGTGGATTGCCATTTTCTTCGGGGCATCTAGATTGTATTCAGATATTTGCTGCCAATAATAGAACCCCTCAAATCTGCTGCACCAGTTTTCCCACATTGGGGTTTTCCCGGGACGATTGTCCAAAAAGCAAGTGTGTCAATGTGATTGTTCATATGTTGATGTTTCTCTTGCCTTTTAATTTTTAGTTCTTAATTTGTGAAGTCTATAACTGAATTTATTTTGATATTTACTGAAGTTTGGTGAATAACTTATTGTAAATAAGTAGGAGAAATAAATCAATTACTGCAGCAAATTTTCACAGCCCAATGCTTGATGTAGGCATCTATTTTAAACATACATAGTGGTGTTGGAAGGTTCTCCCCATAAGAACTTCGGTAGGCCTTGGTCATGAAGAATGGCACGGGTGGCTTCTGTGACTGTTCGATTCTTCCTTTTGACAACTCCATTTTGCTCAGGAGTATATATAGTAGTGGTCTCCCTCTTAATGCCAACTTATTTACAATAGTCATTGAATTCATTTGATTCATATTCGGTTCCGTTATCGGTCCTCAATATTTTTATCTTTTTCCTTGTTTGATTCTCGACCAAGGCTTTGAAAGAGCGGAACCATTTGAATACTTTGTCCTTCTTCTTCAAGAAATATATCCATGTTTTGTGAGAGACGTTATCCACAAAAATTGCATAGTACAAATATCCACCCAAAAATTTTACGAGCAACATACCTGATAGATCATAATAGACCTTGAAGAATATCGGTAGTTTGATTTTGACATTGAAGGGAATGGTCCCCTTGTATGTTTTCTAGCTGCACAACCCTGACACACATCTTCATGATCTGAGTTGAATTCGGGCATACCTGTGACCATCTTCCTTACATCAGGTAAGGCTTTATAATGAAGGTGAGTAAATCTTCAGTGCCATAATTTAGATTGAAGAGAAGTATCGCAAGTTATAGCTCCCAACAGACTTCCTCCAACCCTAAATCCAAGTGTAAATGCATCTTTAGGGTTCCTTTGCCAAACACGAACCTTCCCATCAACTAATGTCACCTTGAAACCTTTATCCTCCATCGCAGAAATAGAGACCAAGTTCTTTTTCAGATCAGGTACATACAACACTTCTTGTAAATGAAGGGTTTGACCTTGATTTAAATGAAGAGTAACAATCCCAATTCCTTTTACGGGATAAGTCACATTATTCCCAGGTATAATATCTATATTAGTCTTCTTTTCACTCAAGTTTGAGAGGGCCTCCTTGTACCCAATGAAGTGCTTTGAGGCACCACTATCAATCAACCAATGATCCAATGTATCCGGAGGAGAGGCAGTGGTGAGGGCAGAAATAAGATAAAATTCTTTTTGCTTTTCTACAACATTAACTTCTTCATTCCTGGAGTTTCTCGACTTCTTCGGAGGATGATCATTTCCATATCGCGCAATAGGAGCATTCCACTTTCCTTTGTTGTTGAACTTGTTGTTCCTTTGATTGCGATTGCCTTTGTAGTTGTTGTTATTGTTGTCAGCGTCTCTTGGAGTATCCTTTCTTTGAGGACACTCTTTGGCAAAGTGGCCAAACCTGTTGCAATTGAAGCATCGTCCTTTTCTTCCTTCTTTGAATCTCGGCTTGAACCCTTGACGTTGTCTTCTTGGACCAACATTGTTCTTCCTTTTTGTATGAGCAAAGAAGGCAGTAGGATTGTTTCCATTTGAGGGTTTGTCTCTTTCCATCATCCTAATTTCTTCTTGAGTGCATCTAGCCAATAATTCATCAAATCCCAAAATCTTGTCATTGTTGAGGATGGTAGTATTGAACACATCCCATTCTCTTGGAAGGCCTCCAAGTGCAATAAGAGTGAGCTCCCTGTCATCAACGACTTCTCCAATAGACAGGAGATCATTCTTGATTTCGGTAATCATCATGTAGTAGGATTGAATGGATTCTCCTCTATCCATCTTGATGTCTTTCAACTTGTTCTTGAGAAAGAGAACTTGATTTACATTTATTTACTTTGAACATCTCAATCAGCTTGTCATACGTCTCCTTAGATGTTTCCAAATCGGAAATATAGGCAACCAAAGGCTTGTGAATAGAATCAACAATAATTTTCTTAGCTTTAACCTCACCTTTCTTGTACTTTGTTTTTGCAGCAGCGGGTGCACTTAACATAGTCCATAGCATCATTTTCTTCCAAAGTCAAATCCAGAGACATTTTCCATGCATGATATTCGGATTTGTCCTTAAGCTTGTCCTCGGATATGAAGTAAGATGTAATCATCATTGATACTAGTTCCAAGTTCTTGTCCAACAACTGCTCTTAGTGATTTCTTTTCCTCACTCTTGCTTAGGCTTTGACTTCACTTGAGCTCTGATACCATGTTAATTTTAGATAACAATGTTATGTTCTATGTTTAGCACAATTTACTTCAATGTTCCTTTAGTAGCCCAATAGATAAGATAATTTTATTAATGTCCAACAAATGACCATAGTAGGTCAACGGGACTGTCGGTTACAATGATTACATTATGCAAGTAGGTGGACCAAACGGTCCCCTTTGACATTTCTTTAAAAAGCAGGAAATACATCTAAAATGTAAATGAAGTAGCAAGGAGCTCTCAGCTTCGAAGCAAAGCGCTGCGATGAGGCAGAGATGAAAGAGAAGAAGAAGAGGAAGAAGAGAGGGGGGGGGGGGATCCCCTGACTATTCCCTACTCCTAACATTCGAGGTCGAGAGAAGAAAACTGAGGGAAGCTTGTCAAAGTTTGTTTTCTTGTAGATACGCTGGGCTGTCGATGATGCCGCTTGGAAGTTCTACGGCGCCTCCCTGTGGTGGAACTAATCCTGTGGCGCTGCTGCAGTCTGGTGGGTCGGCCCCTTCGGGACCACACTGATCTGTTTTCGGTATCAGTGGGATGGTCCATGTTTCTTTTGGTGCCCCGTGCTGAGGGTAGCGCCCTAAAGAAGTCTGTGATCTTCTGCGTAGTGTCTGGTCTGGTAGGACGCTGGAGAAAACGGGCCTGAAATCTGAAAGCCTCCTGGAGGTAAAGTGTTAGGCATTTCGGATCAACATATCTGAGGAAGCTGGACAAGGTCTGAGAAGACCTGAAGAGACAATGGAAATGGCCTCATATCTCGTAGTATGTAGGGCACTCGAAGATGAAATGTGTTTCTGTTTCTATCTCTTGTAAATGACAGAGCTGGCAGATCCTGTCTGCCTTATCGATGTGGTGATTTGTTTCCACCCGGAGTCTATGAGAACCGACTCTGAACTGCCCGAGGGGGATTCTAAGGGTATGCACCCAATGCTGGAGCGTGTACTGAGGTCTGATGATGAGCCCATCCTTGATCTCCAGGCAATGCTTCGCGTAGAAGGCCATTTTTGGGCGCAGCCCATTGGGAGGATTGATCCATGTAGTCTGAATGTATCGTCTGTAAATATCATCTTTAATGATTTTATTCAGCTCTTGCTGATTGGGAAGAAGATGGCCAGGAGCATTCAGAGAGTACTAAAAAGGAGGGAGGTGGTCAATATGAATTCCTGAGGCCTTCAGAATATCTGTCACCCCAGTGTACCAACATTTGGATCGGCCTGTCTGCATGCGGGCGATGTGCTCGAAGGAGCAATATGCTAAATACGGGTATCTGTCACGACCCTTCCTCGTGTCTACCAATCCTCAGAGTCTGTGCAGGAGGGACACTAACCTGAAAATTACCTCTAGACGGAAAGGCCGAGCCCCAAATTCAGCTAGAATGATGTGTTGGGGAACTGTCTGCTTGCATCTGATGAAACGACGCAAAAGGAGGGTCTGGACACGCTCCACTGAAGCCCAATCTGGCTCTAGAAGAGAAGGACCCCAAATCTCTGAGCCATAATGCACTGTGGGGCGAATCAAGGTGTCCATGATGCTCATTTTGGACGAGATGTCCTGGAAGTGGTGTCGGAAACACTGTCTCTCCAGAAGTGCTAGGGAGCCGTACCCTTTGTTGATCCGGGGTTGAAGGGTTGGTCGCAGGCTGAAGCGAGGTCCTGAAAACTGAACTCCCAGATATGTATAGGTGCTAACAATCTCGACCTCTTCCCCTTTAAATAGGAAGCCGAAATCTGAGGATTTTTTGACTCCATTGAAGATAATCACTTTGGTCTTACCCAAGTTTACAATTAGATGCCTCTGGTCACAAAAAGCAACGAGTGCATCTAGCTGTCTCTGGAGGCCTTCTTGGGAGGAGGCAATGAGAGCAATATCGTCAGCAAAGAGGAGGATAAAAATCAGGACCTGGTGGAGAGGGCATCCATCTGTATCCTTGATATGCTCTCGGAGGAAGGACTCAAGCTCATCGATATATATCCCGAATAAAGTAGGTGAAAGGGGGCATCCTTGCTTGACTCCAATGGTGCTTCGGATGAAATTCAACAATCCTCCTACTGTACGGAGATGGCCAAGGATGGCCTCATAGAGACGCATGATGGCATTCAGGAGAGTCGAGGAAATACCAATCTCCCTTAGCCTCTGGAAAAGAGCCTTCCGGAAATCTACGAAGCAGCAGTACACTTTAGAGGATTGATGCCTGGCCTCCTCGATCACCGCTCGAAGAGTGAGGATGTGGTCGATCGTCTAGTGGCCTGGACGGAAACCTGCTTGGCCCTTGGCCCTGAGTTGTCTCTGTTCAAGAAAGTGGGAGAGTTTCCTGTGAAGTACTGTGGCATATAACTTGGAAAATGTGTGCCCAACCATGATTGTTCTGTAATTGTTGGGATCAGAAGTAGGCCCTGACTTGTGGATCGGGTAGATAATGTGGTGTGACCAGCTATCCAGAAATCCATCTCGATCCACCTAGTTGAAAAGGTCCACTAGATATCCTACTAGAGGGTGGAGTCTGTGTTTGAAGAATTCTGCCTGGAAGCCTTCTTTGTTTGCTGCCTTGCTGCTATTCATCGTCCATATTGCCTCCCTGATATCTTTGTCGGAGAAGAGGTGGCAGGAGGTGGGGGGGGAAGTGACCCGAATCAGGGGCTGCCCAGGGATGTCATATAGTTGGGAGGTATGGGAGAACATAGAGGCAGGATCAAGGTCGATAGGGCTAAGAGAGCGCCGGGAAAGGATGGTTCCCCAGAAATCTTTAGGGGAGCAAAGGAGGAGAGTAGAAAGAACTTGTCTCCTATGAGCAATGAAGAGGCGCTTCTTGCGGCAGAGGAGGCGACGGTAGGATGAGCAGAGGTCAGGGTATGTAGGTAAAGAGTTTCGAAAGGCGTGTCAGAGGTCCTGATGCATAGACTTACAATCCTGGTCATACCAGTTGTTCATAGGGTAATTTCCTGGTTTGCGGGTGGTGGTGACGGAATGGGTAGAGAAGGGGAAGGACTGGAGCGCAGCTTTCCAGATTGTATGTGAGAGGCACTGGTATTTGTCCTTGGCGGAGCTGAGGGAGGTGAATTGGGATTTCAATGGGAGAGTCTGCCTGAGGATAGAGGACAAGAGATTAGGGTCACTTTCCTCAAATCGGAAGATGGTTCTGGGGGGACTGCGGGGAAGAGTAGGGGGAGGATTCTGGAGGTCAAACTACAGAGAGAATGAGAGGAGGGCGTGGTTTGCGAGGGGGATGGGGGTGACTGAGAAATTTTTGATGTAAGGAAGGATATTCGGGTTGGCAATAGCATAGTCAACCACACTTGCCCCACCTCCAAATGGTCTGCAGGTGAAGAAGTGCGAGGATGGGAAACAAAGTAAACCATTCAGAATTACTAGCCCATGAGATTCTCCCAACTGAAACAGATATTTCCCATAGGTTGTGGTGGGTTCTAGGTGATCCTCAGATGTCTGGTGCATGCCGACCGTGATCGGGTCAATCCCCCGAGTGCAAAATATATCCTTTGTTCTATCATGCATAGGGATCTGGAGGTCTTTAGTCCGGGTGTTGAAGTCTCCTGTGAGAATGACATCTCCTACTGCTAAAAACCTGGTGATGTCAGAGTACAGGTCTTAAAAGGGGTCACCGTCTGAGCTATTATGAATAGAGTACGATGACGAGATAGGTGGGAAGTAACAAACTGCGATATAAATGTCTCTCGGCAATGATGTTCTGGCTCTGATCTGAATCCACATGAATCTGGCATACTCATTAGTCGCGACTACTGATACTTTGCTCTTGAGGCTATCACAGACAAGGCAAGCCACACCTCCTGAACCCCTGACACCCCCTGAGCTCCGTGTCTCCTGTCTACAAGTTGTTGTCCACTGGTCTCATGTGATGTCTGGGAGAGGCTGGACTGGGCTCGCGTGAGTCTCGGTAACCAGGAGGATGTCCGCTGAGCTAAGGGCTTCATAAAGTAGGCCTGGTGAGGACCAGAAGGAGCCATTACCATTCCAGCAATGAACCGAGAGACCCATGCCCCGCCTCCTGTCCGTTCGAACCCGTCATTTGGAATTACCTGAGCGGGGTGCCCATCTCGGGGGGAAGGTTTCCCGAATAACTGCTCGAAGATTTCTAATCACTGCCCATTTCCCTACTTGTCTTGCTGCTGCAACCTGTTCCCTGGCTTGTTTCAGTTCAGCTACTTGAGCTCTTGTGAGGTCTTCATCTAAAAATACTTTATTTGGAAGGGAGAATAGCTTTCGCTTGGCTCGGAGCACTCGAAGTCTGTCTGAGAAGTCACGAAATTTGAGGAAGAGAGTAGAGTCCTGCCCTAACTAGGCTTTGTCCAAGGTTATGTCTGGTATGTCTAGAGTGTCGCACAGAAACCTGTTCTCTAGGTCCATTGAATCTACTGGAGAGGGAGGTGTAGGGAGTCCTCTTACTTTAAGATTTAGTTCTCTTGCTCTTCGGGTTCTTTCTTCCACAAGCTTTGCCTGTACTACTTCCTCCACCACTATGAGCGGACGAGCCTTGTCTTTTCCTTTGATCACCTGTGCCCATGTGCTGATGTGCGAATTTG
>APFE030268022.1:0-30748 GCA_000404065.3 Pinus taeda | reverse complement strand
GATCACAGTGTTGGCATTTCACGATCTGTTGTTGTTGTTGCTGCTGTGGAAGAGGGGCAGAGTCTGGAACAGCTGAAGCTGAACTGTCATGAGGAGCAGGTGAACTGTCATAAATGAATCCAACACTCTGAAAATGAATGGGCTTTGAGTAGTCTGGAATATGAAAGGACAAGTCCTTGTCATATCCAAGACCGGTTCTGTGCTTGTTGTGGACAAGCTGTTCCCAAGGTCTGATGATGGGCTTGGGAAGTGCACACTGAGTTTCTGCATCTACTTGTACAATTGCTGCATTATTAACTTGCTGTTTATGGGAGTCTGTTTCAATCTTCTCAACAGAAACAAGTTCAGAATAATGACTCCACTGCTGTAATTCTTCTTGCTGTAGCTTTGTTTCCAGCTGCAAAAATTCAATATTTTCCTGTGCATTTTGTAAACATGTCTGAATTTCCGAGAGAAAATCCTTGCTGATTTTAACTGTATTATTCATAGTAGAGAGTATTAGATTGTCCACTAACTCTAATATTGCACTAATTGGAGCCATATTCAACTAATACTTTAGAGATTCACACTTATCAACTCCACTGTTTATTAAAACCTTACTAACAGTATATGAAATTCTTGCTAAATCTATTGATTGAGAGAATGCCCTCAATATGCTATCTATCTTTAATTCAGACCAAAACCCTTATAGTATTACCCCACAGAGTATTTCAAGTATCCAACCTTAGGGAAGATCAACATTAAGAATTCTCAAACTGTTTAGGAGATAACGTTGCCTCAGGGACTATCTCAACCATGCCTCAAGTAGTCCGAAATTGATTATGACTATACAGACTTACGCCTCAAGAGGTTGAGCTTCCTCTAATATGTTACAAGACAAGCCTTTGGGTGACCATTTGCTCTAAAGATGGGTAACAAATTGATATCCTAGTCAGGTTGAATGCACCACAGATCCACCCCACCAAATTTACCAGGGCACTGCTGCGCTTTCACTGTGGTCATGGGTTCTGAGCACCACGCAAAATTGTTACAAAGAAATGAACTACCACAGAGTGATCTCGCAGAGAGTAAGCAGAGGAAATCAACCAAAATATTGAAATTTGACAAAAACGAGAGAGTATATTGGTTCTCACTGTTAGAATAGTAGTGGCGATGACAATGGAAGCAACATCATCCCAATCTTCACTCTGTAATTTCAAATCTTGTTCTGGGGCAACGCCACTTAATGGGCACCACGGTAGAGCCCCCCAAAACCTTTCTCAGAGCTTGTGCAAATGGAGCTCCTCTTCCTTTTCAATACAAGGGACGCATGGATCAGTGCTGCTTCAGTCAACCTTGACGAGGAGGAGGGGAAGGTCATCTTGCCCTCCGGTATGCTGCACCATGGCTCCAGAACGCACAACCTCCGGTGGTCAGGCCGCGCAGATGAGACCCGAGAGCTTTGGCAGATATGGAAAATATGGGGGCAAATATGTTCCCGAGACTTTAATGCACGCTTTGTCCGAGTTGGAGTCCGCATTCAACATGCTCATCAAAGATCAAGGTTTCCAGCAAGAGCTGGCTGAGATTCTAAAAGATTATGTTGGTCGAGAGTCCCCGTTATATTTTGCTGAGAGGTTATCGGAACATTATAGACGTTCAGATGGAGGACCACAGATTTATCTGAAAAGAGAAGATCTCAACCATACTGGTGCCCATAAGATCAACAATGCTGCTGCACAAGCGCTTCTTGCTAAACACATCGGTAAGAAAAGAATAATAACTGAGACAGGTGACCGGGCAGGCTGACGAAATTAGAGGTATTGCTTCTGTTCGGGACCAATCTTCAGGGCCGGATTCCGGAACGAATTTTCCTGCAAGAAGTGTCTGAAACGACCATAGTCCTGTTCAGTTTCATCAGGATTTGTTCTGATTTGGCATTTACAATTTAAATTTCTCTCTCAAGATTCGGCTAAGCTTTATTATTCTTATTCCTCTATTTTATTCTGAACCATGTCCGCATTAGCAGGCCTTGTAACTACAAGCAGTCTTCAAGTGCATATAGAGATCTAGACATGTATGAGTATACCATCGATAGTTACATAAAGAGGTAAAAGCCCCTCTGTGAATCGGAATAATGGCGAGCAATAAAAAACGCAGGAGACACAGGTTCAGTTTATTTCCATTATTTCCTCTGTCACAAAAAGCTAGACTGAAATATTCTCTATCCAGTCGCGGGCAGAAAAACAAAGCGCGATTGAAAGATCCTGTAATAGATGAAGAACCCAGTTGCAGCCACATTCAAGAGGAGAGAAAAGGATGGCGGATGAGAGTAGGTAAGGTGAGGAAGCTTTTCACTTCTCCATTTGGATTTTAGGCTAAAGGTCACCACCCAGAGAAAGAATGAAATGGATATCAACTGCGCACTAGATCCGAAAGACAAAGTATGCCATTTGCATTCACTTATTCATTCTATTAAATCAGTTACAGGGTTAACAAAAGCATTAACGACACTCCGTCCCAAGTTAAATGACATTGCATAAACTACTTCATTAATTAAATATTTCCTGAGATGAAAATATCGAACCCATTACAACGAGAGCTCTGTTGGTGATATGATGGCGCCATCGTTGTCTGCACAACACCATTCCCCATGGGCAATTCTGGTGCCGCCGCTTGGTCTTCAGGTACTCTCTCAGATATTAGGTATGCAGCGGCAACGTTTCTTTCAGGCAGAGACAGCGCTTCAGGCGTACTTTGTCAGGGAGCGTTTCTCCTCCAGGCAATGGACAGAGGAGCAGGTGTAATGATGCTCTTTTTCTTTTAAATGTTTATGACGGTCAGAGGTATTCAGAAAAACAGGCAGGCAGATTTAAACAGGCCAGCACTATTCAAGGTAACTACATAGGCCACACATCATGGCTCTGATACCATGTTAAACACACATGGTGAGGGAGAACAATTAGGAAAGATAAAGCATGCAGTACATTTTTATTAACAATCTGATATACATTTATAGTACATTTGGTGACCGTTGGGATTCACATCCCAAGGTCTCTTGGACTGCTTTATCCATTCGGCTTCCACGCTAACCCTTTAGGATTAGGTGTCCAACAGGTACAGAACATAGACTCGGACAAGAGTAAGATTCAGCTGGCAAGCCTACGCCTAGAAGGCACTGCCTTGGTTTGGTGGGAAGGCGGAACCCAAGCTGATATGAAGAAGCATGGTAAGACCATCTCTGTCTGGAGTGAATTTGTTGTTGCAATAAAAAAGCAGTTCTATCCATTGGCCTACATGCAACAAGCCATCATGAGTTGGCAAACTCTTCGGCAGTTGAAAGGGCAAAGTGTGCAAGGGTATACTCAAGAGTTCAGAAAGAGAGCATTGATGTTGGGTATCTCATTAGACTCGCCAGAAACTCTTTTGAAGTACATTGGTGGTCTACACAGCTACATGAGGCATACCATCCTCATATTTAATCCCACTAGTATAGATGAGGTATCTGTACAAGCTACTCATCTAGAAGCTAGAGGAAAGAATGGAAATCTAGAAGTTGGGGGACCATCCCAACCCATTGTAAGCAAGGGCAAGGAGAAAAGAAAGCAGAAGTGGAAAGTGAGGAAGGCTAACACTGCACAGAAAAGCAAAGCTTCATGCACTCACTGTAAAAAGGAGGGGCATGATGATGAGCACTGTTGGATTTTTCATCCAGAGCTGAGACCTAAGAAGTCCGAGGGCAAGAAGAAGAAGACTGCTGTAGCTATTTAGAAAGATTTTGGGTTAGACTTGGGAGATGAAACAATCATTGCAACCACAGGTATAAAAGGTAAGAATTCTGAAGAATCCACTAGTAATTCTGCTCAATCTGTTATTGATGAAGAACATGAGAGAAAAAGACATGAGCTCTTCCATATTCGAGTTGTTTCCAAAAATCAAAAGATTGATACTTTGTTTGATAGTGGCTCACAAGTAAATCTAATTTTCTGAAGCAATTGTAAAGAAATTGGGATTAGCAACTACACCTCACAAGAAACCATACCCATTAGGATGGTTGAATGATAAAGCACAACTACAAGTGACTAGACAGTGCAAACTCAAGTTTTTTTTTGGGTCAGCATTTGTAGATGAGGTTGAGTTAGATGTAATTCCTTTGGATATATGTGGAATTGTTTTAGGAAGTCCTTACTTGTATGATAGAAAGGCTACTTTTTATTGAGCTGAGAACAAGTGTCTACTTGTTAAAGGTGGAATCGAATACTTTGTAAGAGCTCATAAGCTCAAGAATAATTATACTCTCATAAACTCAGGATAGATGAAAAGAATGATAATCTCATGCAAACAGTTTCTACTGATGGTTGTAAAGGAAAAGAAACCTGATAAAACCAATGTATTTGAAGGCTGTAATGCTAATTAGCAAGCTGATATATAAAAGAATGTTTTAGAGTATGATGTCTTGTTCCAAGAACCTAAAGGTCTGCCACCCAAAAAGGGAATAGTACATGATATTATTTTGCAACAAGATGTTCCATTGCCTAACATTGGGATGTACAGGTTGTCTGCTTTAGAGAATGCTGAAATCAAGAAGCAGGTGCAGGAGTTGCTCGAGAAAGGGTTCATTGGCCTAGCACATCACCATGTGGGTCACTAATCGTTTTGGTGAGAAAGAAAGATGGCTTGTGGAGAATGTGCATTGACTATCGAGCACTGAATAAGATAACAATCAA
This sequence comes from Pinus taeda, assembly GCA_000404065.3. Taxonomy (NCBI): domain Eukaryota; kingdom Viridiplantae; phylum Streptophyta; class Pinopsida; order Pinales; family Pinaceae; genus Pinus; species Pinus taeda. The sequence goes on along the minus strand of APFE030268022.1, from coordinate 26,042 downwards.
AAATCATTATCTCCTTCCTCGCATAAATGATCTTTTAGATCAACTGAAGGAAGCTGTTTATTTCACCAAGCTAGATCTGCACAGTGGATACCATTAGGGTAGAGTCATAGAGCAAGATGCATGGAAGACTGCTTTCAAAACAAAGCAAGGATTGTATGAATGGCTAGTTATGCCTTTTGGCCTAACTAATGCCCTTGCTACTTTCATGAGATTAATGATGTACTCAGACCTTTTCTTGATGATTTTGTTATTGTGTATCTGGATGACATTCTGATTTTTAGTAAAATGTGGGAAGAACATTTAAGGCATGTTAAATAGACATTAGATGTTTTGAAAAGAGAAAAACTTTATGTTAAACTCTCCAAATGTGAATTTGGCAAAACCTCTCTAAATTATTTGGGTCGCATAGTAGGGGGAGGTGAATTGAAAATAGATCCCTCTAAGGTGGCAGTCATTATAAATTGTCCTAAACCCAAGTCTGCTATAGAAGTGAGAAGCTTCTTAGGAGTAGCACAGTATTGGAGGAAGTTCATTTCAAATTTTTCCTCAATTGCAACTCCCTTACATGCTTTTACAGGATTGAACAAGGTGTTTTTGTGGGGAGGCAAATAGCAGAAAGCCTTCAACACCTTAAAATAAAAAATTAGTACAGCACCTGTACTAGCACTGCCAGATCTACAAAGACCATTTGAGATCCAAACTGATGCCAGTGACTATTCCATGGGAGTAGTGTTGACACAGCACAGTAAACCCATATGTTACCATTCTGAGACTTTTAATTCTACAGTAGTTAACTATCCTACATATGATAAATAATTGTATGCATTACTCCAGAGTGTGAAAAAGTGGAAACATTACTTAATGGGTAAAGAAACAACAATACATACTAATCATCAGCCACTTCAATACCTACACTCCCAAACTAAATTTCAGCAATCAAGACATTATAGATGGATGGCTTTTCTACAACAGTTTCATTTAGTCATCTGATATAAAAATGACATACATAACAAGGTTGTGGACATGCTATCTAGACCGATTATAAATGCATCTACCATACTTAAGCATAATTCTGTGCTGCATGAAAGCTACATAGAACAATATGCTCAGGACATGGACTTTAAGGATGTATATGCAACTTTGAGTCAAGGCAAAAGAATAGAAGAATTGGACTATCACATGAAGGATCGACTCTTGTATCATTGTGGGAAACTCTACATTCCACAAACTGGAAGAATAAAGATAATTAGGGAAGCACACACTTCTCTGATATCAGGTCGCTTTGGGGTAAGTAAAACAATTGCACAACTGCAAAGGTTCTGCTATTGGCCAAGAATGAGTGAGACAGTTTCTAGATATGTAAAGGGATGTGCTATGTGTGCGAAAAGCAAGCCCAGCAACAGGAAACTAGGCTTGTACACTCCCTTGCCAGTTCCTTCTCACCCTTGGGAAAGTATTTCCATGGATTTTGTTGGAGGACTGCCTAAATCTAGGAAAGGTCATGATTATCTATATGTTGTTGTGGATAGGTTCACCAAAATGTGTATTTTGATACCCTGCAGTAAACAGATTACAGCTGAACAAACTGCAAAATTGTTCTTTGAACATGTATGGGTTCATTTTGGATTACCCACTTCTATTTATCTGATCGAGACACCCGATTTGTGGGGAAGTTCTGGTCAAGTCTGTGGGAAGTAATGGACACCAAATTAAAGAAAAGTACAACTTTTCATCCACAAACAGATGGCTAAACAAAAGTAGTTAACAGGACGGTGATCCAGTTACTGAGAGGATATTGCAGCAAACACCCTAAGCTTTGGGATGAACACTTGTGTTATGTGCAGCATGCTTACAATAGAGCCAAACACTCTTCTACACAGAGATCTCCTTTTGAGACCTGTCTTGGTTACATACCAAGGTCTCCTTTGGATTTTGTCTTTGGTAAAGATACCATGGTTGATAGACACAGTGATGTGGACAAGGCAACTAGGTTCATTGAACAGATCTAGGAGATCCACCAGGCAGTACAGGAACAACTGGAAAAGAGCCAGGGCAAGTACAACGCTAGGCATGATAAGCATCAGATGGAGCATAGTTTTCAAGTTGGATACCAAGTCTGGCTATATATCAGCAAGGACAGGATGCAAGGTGAAAGTAAAAAGCTAAAACCTATCAGGTATGGACCCTTCAGGATACTTGAGAAGAATGGTGAAAATGTTTTTCGCCTTGATCTACCAGCTTACATGCACATCTACTCAGTTGTGAACGCAGATTGCTTGAGGTTGTTTGAACCTTCAATGATTGAGGACCCTGAAGAATAGAGTCAATTACCTTCTATTCATGACCTGCTACCTGAATATCTTAATGAATTACGGGAAGACACAGTGCTAGATAGGAAGGTAAGGACGACGCGCAGTGGACAAGTGGAATACCTCAGGATTGGGCTTAAAGGTTCGAAGCTGAGCAGTGTAAAGTGGATTGAGATTGGGCAAGTGAGACAGCAGTTTCCTCACTTAGTCGATGCTTGAAAACCAACTTTTGGTGGTCCAAAAGCTTTTTTTTTTAGTGGGAAGTCCATGATCTGAATCGGATCCATAAAAGACTGTCAAAACCATGACTGTATCGGGATGAAACAAATCTTTAAAGAATCCAAAACAGCATAAAAAACACCCTGAACCAGTGGCAATGGTAGCCAGCACGGAACGACGAGGACCTCGGTCAAGCGCGCTGATCGAGGCCCATGGAAGCCCCGGATCGAGAAAAGGAGGTGATTTTCAATGCGCGATGCATCGCTGGGTGAACAGGGCCAAAATGGAGGAGCGTTAAGCACTCGGTCGCGTTGGGAGCCGGAGAACTGCAGGCGCAGAAACGAAAAGCACTAACGTACGAAGGCAGGACCCGTGCTTTGGAAAACCGACAGTATTGATCGGGGCGCCCTCAAACGGTAAATGGTTTTGGAGAAAGCGGAGCGATCCCACTCAACGATCGACGCGTGGCAGCGGAGGTGAGAGAAAACCGCCGTTGATCGTGCGCTATCGGTCGAGCAAGTCAACCGTGCGAGACGTGCGTATGACGTTGGATCTGGAGGAGCCTAGATCGGACGGCTGAGATTGCGCTCGATGGAGGAAGCGGAATCGACAAGGAATTAAGCCGCGTTCTAAAAGGATTTGGAATCTGTTTGACCGCCACGGTGGAAGAAGAACACACCATGACATAACTGAAGAAACGAATCGACGAGCAGGCTGGCGCTGTTCAGATGAGGACACGTGGCCACTCCTTGAGCGTTCATGCTGACGCCAAATAGGGAACTCCAAGCACAGCTGCAGAAGGCAAATTGACAGAGGCAGAAGAGGAACCGAATAGGCACGGAAACGAATGGCTAAAAGCCATGAATAGAGACAGAATACACAGTCAAGTGTAAGTGGGAGTGAAGTCCGAGAGACAAAGGGAAAAGACCAGAATCCTGAGAGGAGGACGAAATACACAGAGAAGAAGACAGTAAAGTAAGAGAAAAGCAGGACGAGACAGAGGGCCGAGCTGACGCAGCAGCAGCATCGAGCACCACTGAGCTTGAGAGATTCGAGCCACCCCGTAGAGGGATCTGTCTGGGTTGAGCACCACGTTGGGCTTTTACCACTGTAGACCAGAAGGTCACAGAGCTGGTGGGAAGAAGAGTCTGTGTACACCAGTGGCTTGGGGAATCCAAGAACCACCCTGCCAAGCAAAACCTACTTCAAGAGAACTCACATTGAGTCCCTGTATTGTAATTCTTTGTTGAAAGGCACAATAAAATAAGGCCACCACTGAAAGCTGGACTGGAGACATAGCCCTGGAGAATAGGGTGAACTCCTTATTAAAAATTGCCTATGTCTTTGTGGTTGCTTACTGTATTTCTCTGTTGTCTCTCCATTTAAAATGTTTGTGTATTGGCAATCTGATCGATCCGTTGCTTAAACAACACAGAACACACACCAACATATGAGTCTATAATACCTTTTGTTTAATAAAACTTCAACTGATGTCACTCATAGGGTGAATATCAGATCAAATAGGCCTTACGACAAGCCAAAGGAGGCTGTCGTTGGGCTAAAGAGAGGCCTAGAGGCCCTAAAGGGGTTGCGGCCTAGGGTTTTGAGGCCCTAAAGGTTCACGAGACCCTAAAGGGAGCCTCTAAGAGGATGCAGCAAGCCCAAAAGGGTTGCAACCTAAGGAACAGAGGGCAAAGGAGGAGGGCTAAAGGCCCTAATTCTCACAGCTAGGCCTAAGAAGGCCAAAAAACACCACGATAGGGGGAAAAGGGGTAGGCTAAGGCCTCTAGGGGCCTACAACTAGCCTTTAAAGCTAGAAAAAGGTTGACGCTGAGGGCTTAGAGGTTGGACGACTGGATTGGAGGAGAATGCCAGGCCTAGGAGGCCCTAAAAAATTTAAAACCCTTGCTTGAAAATTTATTTTGCTTCAGATATTGAAGTTTGCAAAATTCTTCAATTTGTTGGCCCTGTAGAAATTTTTGGAGGCTAGATCTTACCCTCAAGGGCCTAGATCTAGCTCTAATCCAACAATCTTTGTTCGATGTCACCTGCAGAAATAAATTTACACTAACCCAAAACCCCAATATTAAAAAATTCAAAATTTGAAAACCCTAGAAAACCCCAACTGCAAAACACGGGTTAGAAAATAAAATAATTTACAAGCATATTATACAAATTATGTTTACAAAATATACAAATGTACAATTCTTAGAGAAATTTTGAGAAATAATTTTTTATACATTTTGACAATGGCTAGATGTATTTCAAAAGATAAATGCCAAACCACAGTCTTAGCGAAGTTAGAAAACCATATAAAATATTTAGGATTCAAACATAGTCAGCTTGTGCCCACAATTTGTGAACTTAGAGCCCAAGGGCTGGCGAATCTGCAAACACTATATATTTTTCTCAAGAATAAAGCGTTAGAACAAAAATGAATCGTATGACCTAAGATAAGCCCAGAACTTACCAATAGAATGTTCCTATCATCTACAATGAAATAACAATTTAATAAAATTTTAAATCACAATATAGGAATGCTCGTACCTTGTACATACCACAAATCAGCAGAACAAAGACACCATGAACTGCACCCCAAAGTCTTTTATTATGGTTATCAAAACGTTCCCAACTGGACAGTAGCTTTACATCAGCTTTACAGAGTTACATTAGCCAAAAATTGGATGGCTTGAGACACAAATGACCTCTAATTTATAGATAAATCCTCCAAATGGAAAATAACGGCTAGTTGGCTTGATCCCTGTCACAATAATCTTGATCGTCAATAGATCCTTGATTAACTTTTAATTTCTGTCATCGAAAATATTTATTGCTGAGGAATTTTCAAATTTCTCATTAAACCCGTTTTTAGCTAAAAAATAATTATTTTGAGCTAGTTTCCTTGAACATTTGACTTTGACTTAACCACAAAAGTCCAAGGGTCCAATTTTTCTTGAAATTTCTAATATTCCCTTGGTGGGGGACTTCAAAAAATTAATTTCTTTTAGACCCACAAATTTTTCCAATTGGAGAATTTAATTTCTCTAACAGTTTAATATTTTGACTCAAATTGATTAATTTTTTGGCTTAGGATTAATTTTATTTTTGCCAGAAAATTTAATTAATGTTAGGTGTAGAGCTTGATTATCTTCTGTATTCAAAGGTATTGCCGCATTGGACCCTAGTTTGTAATGGGGCGGCAAAGCCGCCCGTAAAATATATGCTGTAGGGGGGGTCTATGGGGGGTGGCTACGACCTTTGGGAGCCCCCCTGCTCGGCGAGGGATTGGGGGCAGCGCCCCCAAAGCTAAAAATAGATGTAAAATTGCCTTGTAAAATGTTGTAATTTCATAGTCAATCTGGGCTGTTCATTAGGCGGAGATCTGACGATAAAAGTTATGTTTAATTTAGGGATTTTGCCCTAGAAGGAAACCCCTCGTTATATATGAGGGAATTGTATTGCGTCTATGTAGATTTGTATTCTGAGTGAGAAAGAGAGAGGAGATTGTGTGAGAGCGAAGAGGGAATTACAACGGATTTGCTGTAGGTTGTATTTCTTCAGTTTGCTGGATAATATAAAAGGAAGGACTGACTGTTTCTCCATGGACATAGCCCAAATTGGGTGAACCTCGTATATATGTGTCTTTCTTGTTTTATGTGTTTTCTGTATTTATATTTCTGCAATATATTTTATGTGTTCCGTTGCTCTGTAATATATAATTTTCTAACAATTAATTGACACTTGAGGGGATTAATAATTTTTCCACCCTCTAATATTTTAGCCATGGTGTCTAAGTATGAGGGACCATACACCAAAATATTTTTTACATAAGATTTACAAAATCAACCTTCAAAGGGGGAACACCCATTTGTTATATCCCTCAAAGTACACACCCAATTTAATTTTGCGACACAATATGATCTAGTAGACCAACTGATTTGTAATAAAATAATTTAGCCAACTAGTTTAAATTATTCTCAAATCACTTTTATAGAAGACTCAACTAAAACACTAGGACTCACCTAAGACTTTCACGATAAATTCCACTCTAGATTTAGGGTGAGGTTGGAGGGAATGTCGATCATCTGTGTTTAGAAACACAAATGAATCAGTGAGATGAAAAACTTCCTAAGATGAAATTCGTCTCCAAAATAATAGGCTTACCTAGGTTGTTACATACATACACCGACTTACTAGCATCATTTACATTACAAATTTGCAGAATAGGTTTACAATGACTCAAGAGTTGATGGATGATGATCTTGATTCTTTAAAAAATATGGTACAACTGCTTCCTTGGAACTTTGACAAAATGTGTGCAACAAGAATCATGTGAGGCTAGCCATCTATGAATCATCATAGGGTTGTTGTTTGGAAAGCTGAAATAATAGAAGGAATTTATTTTATAGGGGCTACACACTTGGGTGGGAAACAATCCCTTCATGAAAAATACATTGCATGCAAACACTTGATATGAAGCAATGGACAAATGTATGTCATGTGTGTCAAACACCATCATCAACAAGTGTGTGAGTTGAGAATGATATATGAAGCATTTGTGGATTACTGTTTGTGGAGAATGTTGAAAGTCATCACTGGGACAATGTGGATCATCAAAAAATATTCTATAGTTACCACTAGAAGTGAGGGTGAAAGAGGCCCAAAAGTTTGCATTTTTTCTAATTTGAAACATAGACATACTAATGATTCCCTGGTGTTTCTTTGAATTTTTTTCCCTCTTCTTCTATTGATTCTCATCTTTTAATAGGTAAAAATATTTAGTTTACATTAGCATTCTACTTCAATTGGTTCTTCTCAAAAACTGATGTGTGTGAATAAGAAGCATATTGTGCTTTCTTTTCTCATATGGGAATTTTTAAGCACATTTTGTGCCAGTTGAATCCAAGAAAATTAGTGACAAAATTAACTATGAACAATATCTTCTAGGAAATAGAGTATTGATACGGGAGAGGTTCTTCTGAGGTTATGATATGTGGAATATCTTTGCTGAATTCTCACACATCCACTAGAATATTATTGTACATTGTGTGACCTGGATTCTATTCCATTCAAATACCCTACTTTCCTACATTGATATCCTAAAATACAATCCCTCTTGAAAATCATAAATTTTTGGTTTCAGTGAAATTTAAGCTTGTAACCAATAGATCCTTGGAAAGGGTTTTATACCTTTACAATTATATGGTCACTAAGACGAACCTTGTTTTGCAGAGTATAAGTTCCATTTTACATATAAGGAAAATATTTGAAATTGGAATTTCAGAAAGACAGCATGAACATGCAGGAATGTTGAATTTGAATATTGTAAGACAGGTACTTTAAGTTGCATGATGATATTATTTCTCCTATGGATTAAAATTTCATTTGATTGATAATGAAGGAAAGTCATACCATGTTAAAGTTTGGGATTTTTTGTGATGGAATTTGAAAACAACATATTGTGAAGGTTCTTTTTTCTTATTTCCTTGTAGGCTTTTACATGCATTACAAATGAGCTTGTCCATATCTATGAACTGGTGAGACTCTTCTGCAAGTGTAATGGTTGTTGTTTATTTTTGGTGGCGTACAGCATGATCAGAAGTAATAATATTGGTTATTTCCAAGCTAATTTGTGTATAATGAGACTAGAATGCACCTTTGTCTAACAAAATAAAATAACAATGGACAGAATTGTATATTCCATTCGATGTAAGATTGTAAATTACAAAGGTTGGTTATTTAGAACGGCAGCATTTATGATATAATTCAGAAGCACTAACCTAGTTTCAAATGCATATATAATCTAAAGTAAATAAATAGAAAATGATACATCTACAGTTGCTAAACAGAAGCAGAAACTCTTAAGAGATAGAAGACTGGAAAACAGTGGAAGAAGTTCCCTTATGCCACTGCTGAATTACAAATTTCAGAAGGACAAGGAAAATAAGGGCAGAATGTTTGGAACTAAAACTTGATATATCAAAATTCTAGAAGAGGTTTATTCGTGTTAAATTGACCCAGGGTTAAATTATCTAGGTTAGATATTGGTTGGGTCTATGTCAATAGTTCTATAAGGGGTAGAGTTTTTCATAAAAAAAATAATATTGGAATTGTTTGGTCATGCCTTTCTCATTAACCATGCACCTTCACTTATAGTTAGTACCACATGTTACCCACATTTTCAGCAGGCATGTCCATAGTAAATTTTTTGGTGAATAGAGCAGTTTATGGCATGGCATTTCCGTCCTCGATAGGTTGGTTGCATTCTGATTTTTTTGGCACTTTCATGTTTCCCAAAGTAGTTCAGATTGTTCAAGGCATCTCATGGATATTGAGGCATTGGTCACAACTCCTGAGGCAGTTCTGGGGCTGTTTGTGGACATTTGGATCTCTCCTACTCATGCCATGTGGAAGATCCTTGAGTGCTGTCCTACTAGTCACTTTATGAGCCAATTTGAACTATTTTGAGGGCTGATTTGTACCCATGGCAGCTGTGGGGCTTTATTGCAGCCTTCAGCAATTTGAAGGGGTGATTTGCGTGATGTGTCACTCTGTTCATGCACCTTAGATGATGTGGATTTAGCTTGGAAGGAGTATCTTGGAGATAAATGAGCTAGAATGAGAATTAGTTGCCCTATATTTTGACATCACTTGGCTGGATGGCGGTTTTAAGACCCAAATTTTGAATTGTAGAAGCATCATTCATGCATCATGGACTGTCTTGACCCACGACATGACAATGGGCCTTCATTTGGAGCATTGATTGGAGGTGTCTAACCATTATTTCACTTATTTTTTGAGCTGCCAGCATGATACCGCCCCTTTGATGAACTATTGGCAAAATTTCTTAAGGTTGTTGCATTAAAGGAAGGAGGTTGTTGGAGCCCTTTGACTTGTGAAGACACTTCACCATGCTTTGAGAATTGACTTGTACAACTCTTGGGGCATCTTCAACTGAGCTTTGACCACCTTGGATCATTATTCTCTTCTTGGATGGATTGACCCCTCTTTTTGAGGGTTTTGTTCATAAAATCATTGTAGATGTGGCTTGACCATTCTATTTTTATGATGTGGTAGCTTTTTTGATTTCAGGAGTTAGATTTAGTTTTCTTAGGCTAGATCTTAGGAATTAAAGCAAATATTGTTATTTTATTGTAAATGAAGTAAATGAAGTAGATCTCACTCTATAAATAGAGGAGAGCTTCCTCATTTATACTCATGGTTGGATTGTGAGAGCACTCTTCTCCTTGGAGCTTAATGGAAATGTCTTTATTGGAGGAATTTCCGTGTTAAGGGCTTGTCTACATGGTGAATGCTTTTGACATAGAAGCTATTTTTTCTTAGTTATTTCTCCTAAATCATTAAAGTCGTTATTGTGATTGTTGAAGACTACCACGAGGCTACAAATATCAATCCATATGAAGGGCATCTTTGTCACTTAGAGGGAGGATGTTTAGAGGCTTTTCTCGCATGCTCTCCTATATTAGTTTGAACTTTGGGGTAAGTTTAAACTCTCCTTTCTAGGCCCTATTCTTTTCTTAGTAAGGGTTTTGATTCCATGTCATGCCATGTTCGATTTTGTTGTTGGAGGCTCTTCTCTTGGAGGGATCCCTTCTAGTGGGGTCGTGACTTCATTATCTTTCTTGATTAGTCGAGGAGTTAATTTAACTATTGGGTTTTGAACAACGTTGCATGAAGCGGGGATGTTTTTCGGAAGCAGGGACGCGGAAGCGTCATTTCCCAAAAATCTAGGAAGCGAAGTGTCTACTATATATATATATTTATATTTATTTTGCATTTATATTAAAAAAAACATCCCAAATACCAAATTAGTTGAAGAAGACATGAAAATACGCATATTTTTACATAAATCAAGATAGTCAGCAATAGTGCAAATGGCACAGAGCAGTGGTCAGCAACAACATAGTAGATTCAGAGGGTCAACGCAGAGTCTAGCAGCAGTCAGGTTCTTGCATTCATATGGTATCATATTGAACATAGTTAGTTCAGTAATTTGGGATGTTTTTCCGTTGTTGATGGAGTAGCAGCAAGAGTTTGCAGTGCAGTGGCAATTGGCAGTGGTAGTGGCAGTGCCAGTAGCAGCATGGATGTAGAATTTCAGAGGAAGTTGCAGTACGAATGTAGTGTTGCAAGTGGTAGGGTTAGCAGCAGTACAGATGTAGCATTTTGCATAGTGGTTGGTGGACAAGATGTCAGACATCAACAACGCAGAGGGAGATGTGACAAAACAGAGTGATGATCCAACAGGGTGCATTGCTAGAGCACATTCCTCGCTAAGAGGGAGCGTTGGTTTCTAGTAGCATCGAATGTGCTCTAAAGTCTCAAATTTTGTAGGGAGGCTTAGGCACATGTATTCCAAAGAACCTAGAAATCGTTTTGGGAAATTCCACCAAGAAACAATTTTATTAAAATAGTTAATTATTTTTAAAGGAACCTTAAGTATAAACTTAAAAAAATAAAACAATTAAAGAGTATTAATATAAACTCTGGGTGTAACTTCTAGAAGAAGATGAGGATGTAGTAGAAATGATATTAGCCATTAATTAACTTCTAATTTGGGCTGTTGAATGTGAACGAGGAGATTATTTAAGGAGGCTTGAGGGTCACTTGGAAAAACACACAGAGAGTTCAGAAGTTCGATTTTCTGAAGCAGAGCAGAGGAGCTGCTGGGAGAATATCAATAGTGAGCTGTTGCAGTGAAGGACAGGGATTGTTGGGTTGGAGTATCTTCTCCAGGACCTAGAATATGCAATAGAGAGGCAAAGAGACACCAAGGAGGAGGCAGCGCAAACCCAGGAGGGGTTGACGCTGGGCTAGGTTGATGCTGAGCCAGGAGGGCTCACGCAGAAGTTGTGCAGTCTTCTAGCAAAAGTCTGAGATTTGCGGGGGAATTGACATCTGTGCCGAGAGGGTTGACATTAGAGCTCCAAGAGGCAAGTAGACCCAACACAGAGCCTTGAAGGCTGATGCAGGGCCAACGTGGAGATATTCGGGGACAGTTGGTTCCGCTGCCAGATTAGTCAGGATTTGCTGAGTAGAGTGAGGTAATCTCACTAAGTTTTTATGCCAGTTTATTTTCTCTATAACTGGATTGCTGGAAGGGCATCCAGAGTTGTATTAAAAAACTACTGCTTGATAATATAAAACCCTCAGAGCTGCTGCATTGGCTTCCTCGCTCGGTTGCACACAAGTACGTACCCCTACACTCCTCTGCATAACACTGAACTCCGTGGCACAATCCCATGCACCCATGGATATCAACACTCAATGCCATGCCCCCAACGCTAGATTCCATATGTTCCCATGCAACCACCACGCAACTCGTACATCTGTTATGAAGTGATTTACACCTCCTCATCTGCCTCGGTAATCATGAGTGGCCTAACTCCTTACCTACTAGAGGGGATATCTCTACTGTGTTGATCCTTGGTGACTCATGTTCTCGATACCCCAATGGGAAAACATGGTCTCCATACAATGCCTGGTCAGTTGGACTACCCATGCTAGCTCCTCCTACCAACTCCTGCTAGAGAATGCCAATCATCTTGCGACTCCATGCACCAACATGCCAATACAATCCATGGGGGCCTGCTCACAAATCGCCTGTCTGCTAATGCCGACTAGAATTCCCCTAGGGAATGTATGTGCTTAGTCACTGGGTAGACTACGTCATCAATGCCATAGCCATCCCGCATGTCTAATATCGGATAGGGAGCTCCAGCTGGATCCCAATGCCAACCTTGACCTCTAGTGCCCTCGGTGTCTAAGAGCTCCCATTGAGCTTTACTCCAAACCATGACCATCTCTATGAGTCCAGTCCACTCCACCGGGTAGAATCTCTCACCATTGAACCCCAAGAGAAGGATCAAATGCACAAACTCGTGCACATAGAACAACCCCTACAGATGGATGTTGCACCTTGTGCAACTTTGATCGTCTCATCTCGCTATCTAGGTCAACACATGAGATCTGAAGAGGTAGCTCCGTCTCCCTTTCTCCAATGGGCAAAAGTGACCTAATAGTGCTGCTAACCTGGTCATCCCCTCTGGTATGTCTAGAGAACTCCGCGTCTCTCAATCCAATGCGTAGGGTTGGACTGATAACGTTGTAGATCCTGTTAGTACGCCTTTGAAGCGAATTGTGCTGAAATCCCAACGTGTGATCTATATGTTGCCCTTCATTAATGGCTAGTGCAAAGGATGGTTGTACATCCTCCTCCATCATGGGCTCGACATGAGCCTCCCACTGCTCCTCCATAGACAATCCAACATGCAAGACATGCTCATTAGTTGGCTGTAGGTGGTTTTTGTTTTGAAGCTCTGTCATAGACTGGGATGCCTCATGAATGGATGTGTGCTCAATTGCCTCCTCCAATCTGTCTACTGGGGCTACCAAAGGAAACTCCAACAGGGGTGACTCCTGAGTGACACTAGGTGTATCATCGTGTTCCTCCTGCATGCCATTAGCCTCATGCTCAACTGGCTGGAATGTCTCTGGATGAACTCCCTCCTCTAGGGGTATGTTCTCTCTCATCTCGTCACTACCTCCACCTCCCATCTTCATCTCTGCAGTATCGCTACTAGTGTTTCGTTCAATAATCATGCTCCTCTTATTTCCTTCATCTGCAGGTCAACGACTACTGTTTCTTCTTGTTGCCTTCGCTGATAACCACTCTTTGAGAAGCCCCGCCACTCTCTCAATGCTCCTAGTAACATTTCCAAATTCCTCCTCATGAGACAATTTTGGGCATAAGCACAATCCGGAGAATAATATGGGACCAGTGTTTTAGCCTCTAGAATTCTAGTTGATAATAGAACTTGAGCATTTGTGTGATTTAGACCCACAACTGGCCAAAATCATGCTCTTATACCATTGTAATATTCCTATTGGAAATATACAATGCTAAGCAACGCAAACATGGCAGAAACACATATAAAAATTTACAGCATATTTAACAACCAAAGATATCCATGAACTGCGTTGATCTGAGCCATTTTATTAATAAAATAAGAGGGTACAATGAGGTGTTGGAAAGAGTGCACCTGGGCTTGCTCAAGGCAAGCTAACTAAGCCCAAATGAAAAATAAGAAATCCCTCTCAAATCTGCTGCTACTCTCTTCTGGCTTTGCGCTAAAACTACCCAGAAAATATGTTGTTGGCTGTAAAGAACTACTGCTAGGGCCTCCTTGAGTGCTTAGAAAATTATGGTAAATTAACCCCGGGCTCTCCACCAATAACCCACAAAAACATACGAAGGAATTGGCCAAATGTTGACCTTGGAATTTTGGTCCAATTTTCCCCTAGCTCCTTTAGTTGTTGCCAGAGTTGGAACCCCTGTTTGACCCCTCAAATCTGCCCAAAAAATTCCGCCAAATTAATATTTTCCCCTCCTCAATAAACCCAAAAAGGGTTTGTCCTAGTTTTGACGTTCCAAAATTGACCCCCAAAATTTTCGCCCTCCTCCACAAGCAGAAGATGTAACCTATAGCAAATGCAACGTTTACTACTCTGGAAAATTGCTGGAAAAGCCCCCACAACACTTACCCGAACTCCACCTCAAGTTTTAGCCCCTAACTCCCTTCACTCCACAATCTCCAAGCATGCCTCCTCCAAGATTTGCATAGTCCATGTATTGTTATTGCCAATTCTCTCCACAAGCTCACACTCCCTATTGCTAGTACGAACTAGTATAGGTAGGACTCCCTTCTTGGGCTAGCACTCGAAGTCCAATGAAGCAAGGGTTGAAATCTCCGCTTGGAGACACTCGTGTGCTAAACAACACTGCAAACTTAGCTTCAGTTCAAGCGTGCTATGTCAAAGACACACGTAGTGTTCTCAAACAGGAGTTTAAGTGCCAATCCAAATAAACAAACAGTGCAACAGTGAAAAATTAAAAACATTCATCAAACACCCATGAAACATTGTAAATCTTGAACTGCTGAGCCATATATTATAAAATCTGAGAGCAATGTGTACAATATAAATGAAATGGTGCACTTGGGCTTGTCTCCAGGACAAGCTGGACTAAACCTAGGTGATAGAATAGCTGAGATGATGGTCGTTCAGTTGTTGCACCACTTGCACTGCGCTGACCCAACAAAACTGTTGATCCATTGACTTCGACCTGCTGGAATGTGCCCAAAAACCGCCTAGAAAATTCTATCCTTTCAGCGTTAGACTCCTTGGACAGAACTCAAAAAAACCTAGAAGGGAATTTCTTTGGTTTTGAATTTTGATTTTCAGTCTCCTTGGAGCCTCCCCCTAGCTATTACCGCCAGATTCGACTTGCAAGGAACAGCCTGCAAATCCCTCTGAAAATACCCCTAGATCGCTGGGTTCACCTGTATTGACTAACTCCTGGCTCCCGGGATGACCGTTGGCTCGGATGCTTGTTCTCCCAGCACCATGAGTTTGCTGCTACAGGGCTTTGCGTAGTACCTCTGTTCAGAACTTCGACTGACTGCTGTGTTGGTCCTCTTTTATCACCTTGGGCCCCCTTAGCCCCTTGTGGGCCCCTCTTTCCACTAGCTCGAATTCCCTCCAACGTATTCCTTGGCCAAGTTCGAATTATGCATGTGGTGGCACCCACATTCCACTAGTTGCCAAAAATAAATCGAATTGCCTAAAGTTCCTAAGTTTTTGTGTGTGGGGTCCTCCTAACCTAAAAATGCTGGCAAAATTGTGTTGTTGTATCCCATGACTAATTCATTTTAGAAGGGACATGACAGTCCTCCCCTCCCAAATGTTGCTTTCACTCAAGCAACCTCAAAGCTGGGTGCTCTAGTACGCGTTCACCCTCCTAGGTGGCATCCTCATCTGACAAGTTCTTCCAGCAAACCAAGAACTCCTTGATGGTTCTACTCCTCAGTCTTTTCTCCCTGATTTCCACTATGGCTTCTAGTTCCAGCACCAAATGGCCCTCATCATCCAATGGGGTAGATCAGCTGTTGTGGTCACCTGTTGTCCCAACACCTTCTTCAGGCATGAGACACGAAATACATTGTGGACTGTGCTCGTCAGAGGTAGCACTAGCTCATAGGCCACCTCCCCATCCCGCCTGGTCAATTGGTAGGGCCCATAGAAGCATGGATGTAGCTTCTCAACCCCCTTCTGTTTCAGTGTAGACTGTCTGTAAGGCTGCAACTGGAGGTACACTAGGCCCCCTCCTCAAAGTGCCTCTCTATCCTATGCCGATCTGCATAGAATTTTTGTTGATTTTGGGCTGTCGCTAGATTACCCTTGAGAGATTTGAGGATATCTTGGCTCTTTTGGACCCAGTCTTTGGCCTTTGGGGCCCGATTGTCCCCGAAAATAACATCAACAAAAGTTAGAGCGTCATAATCATAGAGGGCACCGAAAGGAGTCATACCAATAGACATGTGGTGCATGGTGTCAAAACAGAACTCGCCCAAGTGCAACCACCGAATCCACGACCTCTGTTGACCCGTCACTTTTTTAAAGTTCCTCAGGTACCCCTTCAACCACTGGTTGACCCTCTCCATCTGGCCGTCCATTTGAGGGTGGTAACTAGTGCTAGGAGTAAGCTCTGTCCCAACCAACCTAAAAAGCTCCTGCCAAAAGCCACCCATAAATCTGTTGTCTCTGTTGCTAACAATGTTCTTGGGGAGTCTATGTAGTCTGAAAACCTCCCGGAAGAACAACTCAACAACCTGGGTAGCCATGAATCTAGTGGGGATGGCGAAGAAGTGGGAAAATTTGGTCAGCCTGTCGACCACCACATATATGCAATCTTTCCCCTGTACTGTGGGGAGCCCCGTGATGAAATCCATTGAGATACTTTCCCATTTCCCCTCTGGAATGGGAAGTGGCTGTAATAGCCCTGCAGGGTGAGTCAGCTCCACCTTGTTCCGCTGGTAGGCCTCACACTCCCTTACGTGCTGCAACACGTCCTCCTTGAGGCTTTTCCACGTGAACCTCTCCCAAACAACCATGTAAGTCTTCTGGAACCCCTGGTGTCCGGACAGTGGTGAATCATGAGTTGCCTGGAGTACCCTCTCCCTCAACTGCGAGTTGGACACTAAGTAAATGCGCCCCTTGTAATAGATGACCTCATCCATCACACGATAATGCTCATCTGCATGTGTCCCCTCTAGCAACTCGCAGGCCTTCCTGTCCTTGGAGTACTCAACCAACAACTGAGCCTTCCAATCTTGGCAGATGCTCATAAGAGGTGACCCAGTCGGTCTCCTGGATAAAGCATCGGCCACCACGTTGTTCTTGCCCTACACACACTCAATATCAAAGTCGTAGGCCTGCACCTTGTTGAACCATCTCTGCTACCTGTCATTGAGGCCCTGCTGCCCCATGAAATGTCAAAGACTGTTGTGATTAGTCTTCACTCGGAATCGGTTTCCCACCAAGTACTGGCGGAACTTGGCCAATGCATGCATGATGGCCAGCATCTCCTTGTCATATATGGAATATGACAACTCATGCGGTAGGAGCTTTCGACTCTCGAAAGATATGGGGTGCCCCTCCTGTGATAATATGGCTCCAACTCCTACCCTTGATGCATCACACTCCACCGTGAATGGCTGGGAAAAATCCGGGAGTGCCAAAACAGGGAAACTACTCATCACCTTCTTGAGGTGATCGAAAGCGGCCTGTGCTCCCTCAGTCCATGCGAAGGACCCTTTCTTGGTCAAGTCAGTCAAGGGTGCTGCCAGCTGTGAAAACCCTTTGAAAAACTTCCTGTAGTAAGTACAAATGCCCAAGAAGCCTCTCAGCGTAGTCACGCCTCTGGGTACTGGCCAATCCCGGATGGCCCGGACCTTCTCCTCATGAACCTTCACCCCGACTACTCCAATGATATGCCCAGGATAAATCTTCTTTGTCAATCCAAACTCGCATTTGGAGAGCTTGACTTAGAATTGCTGCTACTCCAGAATGTGCAGTACCTCCCCCAAGTGTTGGAGGTGCTCCTCCCATGTCCAGCTATAGATTAGATGCCATAAAAAAACACTAGCACGAACCTCCTCAGTTGCCCCTGAAAGACATGGTTCATGCAAGACTGAAATGTGGCGGGAGCATTGGTCAGCCCAAATGGCATGACGAGAAACTCAAAGTGCCCATAGTGGCACCGGAATGTTGTCTTTGGGATGTCCTGATCCCAAACTCTGGTCTGGTGGTACCTCGAACGCAAATCGATCTTAGAGAAGTACTTGGCTCCTCTAAGTTCATCCATCAGCTCATCAATGAAGGGAATGGGGTATTGTTTCTTGAGGGTCTTCCTGTTAAGGGCTCTGTAGTCTATGCGCATCCTGAGGGTCCCATCCTTCTTCTTCACCAGCACTATGGAAGAAGCAAAAGGACTAGAACTAGGCCTGATGTGACCCAAAGTAAGCAGCTCCTTAATAGCCTTCTCTATCTCATCCTTATAGGCTTTGGGGTGCCTGTAAGTAATAGTGATGACTGCCTGTATTCCCGGCTCTAGCTCAATGGTGTGCTCAAACCCTCTATCTGGTGGCTGCCTTGGTGGAATGTCCCCGAACACCACTGCGTACCTGTCCAGAAGAGCTCTGATGTCTGTTGGTGGTGACTATGCCTGTCCCCCAACCTCTGAGTTCCTCAATTCGATTGCCCATGCAATTTCCCCATGTCGAAGATCTGCTTCCATCATGTGGGCCAAAATTGTTTGAGGCGGATAAGACTGCATGCCTCCCAAAACCACCAGTTTACTGTTTGGCCCCATGAACTCCATCTTAGGTTTCGTCCAATCTGTCATAACTTTCCCAAGGGAATACAACCATTGGACACCCATCACTACGTTGGTGTCTAGCACATCGACCATAAAGAAGTGGTCTGTCATCGAGTAGTTTCCCATAACTACTGTCAAGGAGGGCACATATCTGGTACACTGGATGGTACGGTCACCTGGCACTAGGACAGAGAATCCCTCAAACTCTGCCGTGGTGAGACCCCTCCTCTGGACCAGCTGTGCATCAATGAAGTTGTGGGTAGCCCCACTGTCCACTAGTACTGACACCCTCTGTCCTTGTATCATAACTCTGATCTGAAGTGTCAAAAACTTAGGAATCCCACATAGAGAAGCAAGGACTCCCCCTGATGAGGCAAGAGATGCCCCTCCCTGTGAAGGTGGTGGTGGTGGTGGCCCTCTGTCCCCCGAACTCTCTCCATCTGTCCCACCACAATCCTGCTCCGCCTCTTCCTCTTGTTCTCTGTTAGAAAAGACCTCAATGTAATGTGCTCTACCCATTGTGCACCTATGGCCTAGTGCCCAAGGCTCCCTGCATGTGAGGCATAGCTTCCTCCTTCGGAAGTCCTTTCGTGTCTCCTCATCTAGCTGCCCCCTCCCCTGTGTGGTCCTCGGTGGTGGGGTGTAGTCTCATGCCCCTTCTGTGGGAAAGGGGTCTGTGCAGGGAACGATGCTCTAGTCTTGGGGATGCCCCCCTACAAATCTCTGGCGCACACCACTGCCTCTTGCAGTGTAGAGGGTCTGCGTGACTTCACCAGTCCACGCAGAGGCTCAAGCAAACCTCCTGGCCTCGGACAGATCAGAAACCATCACTGACACACGCAGAAAATCAAAGAAACACTGCTTTGGGTTGCCTATCTTGCGCACTTGTGTCAACTCCCTGAAGGATACCTCCGGATCCCTTTGATCAAATCGCTCCACCACCCTCCTGGTGAAGTCCTCATATGAAACTATCTGGGCATGCCCCAAAGTGGTTAGGTCGCGAAACCACTAGTCATGGGCTTCCCCCTCCAAGTGTAGCGCTACCATCTTAATGGCCTCCTGTTCTGTCATCCGGTTGAGTTGAAAGTATGTGTCCATCTTTTCAACCCAAGCCCTGGTTGTGCACTTGCCAGTGCTAATGTGCCATCAAATGTAGGGAAGTACATCCTCCCTATAGTTCTCTGCAGCTCATAGTTTTGGGTTCCCTGTCCTCCGTACCCCTTGTTCCTCTCACTCTGCTTGAGGTTGCAGTAATCTTTGAAGGAGAGGGCTTCTTTGAAATCTTTGTCCATTGCTTGCCACTCTTTGAAGTAGTCTCCCATCTAGGGAGTGTCCTCCTCTCTTGCTGGTTCGATTTGTGCTATTGGCACGAAAGAGGGTAGTGTAGCCCTAGTGGGCATACTCACTGAAGGGCATTCTGCTACTGGTGAGGGGTGATCAAAAGGCTAAGAAGCCCTTTAAGTTTCTCCACACAAGAACCCTCTAGGTGTGGCTCTGTCCCAGTTTTGTGATTTGATCTCCTCCAACATGTCTTTCTGCCCCTTGGCCAAGTCACTCAAAGCCCTCAAGAGGCTATCGAAAGCCATCTCCTCCCTGCTCTTGGGCTCTATCATTTCCTCCTCTTCGGCCACTGCTTTCCCTTTTTCCTTCTTGTTTGGTGTAATTTCCAGCTCCCTTTCTATGCTCCTGTACCTCTGCCTTTGGTAAGTGATGTTCTCCCAGTCTTGCCCTCTCATAGGAAACCAACCCCACAGTTGAGCTAAGAATTAGGCTCCAATACCACTGTAATGTTCCCAAACAAGAATTTAAGTGCTAATCCAAATAAACAAACAGTGTAGGAGTGAAAAATTAAAAACATTCATCAAACACCCATGAAACACTGTAAATCTGGAATTGTTGAGCCATATATTATAAAATCTGAGAGCAGTGTGTACAATATAAATGAAATGGTGCACCTGAGCTTGTCTTAAGGACAAGATGGACTAAACTCAGGTGATGGAATAGTTGAGATGATTGGTCGTTCAGTTGTTGTACCACTTGTACTCGTTGTCCCAGCGAAACTATGGATCTGCTGACTTCGATCTACTGGAATGTGCCCAAAAGCTGCCCAGAAAATTATGTCCTTTCAGCCTTAGATTCATTGGACAAAACCCAGAAAAACCGATAAAGGAATTTCTCCAGTTTTGACTTTGGATTTTCGGCCCCCTTGGAGCCTCTCCCCAACTGCTACCGCCAGATTCGACTTGTAGGAAACAACCCAATGTTGCACGAAATGGGGATGAAATGGGGACGTTTTTTGGAAGCGGGGATGCGAAAACGTCAGTTTCCAAAAATCTAGGAAGTGAAGTGTCTGCTATATATATATATTATATTTTTTTTGCATTTATATTCAAAACAAACATCCCAAATTCCAAATTAGTTGTAGAAGACATGAAATCGTGCATATTTTTGCATAAATCAAGATAGATATGGCATCCATGATTCCATTATAGTTACTAGTATGTACATCAATGATTAATTATTCAAGCATCAACCATCTATATTCTAGCAATTACAAACATACATCAAATTTTTAAGCATATTGTAAAACATAAAACATAGAGCATATTATGATTTATCTAGCAAGTGAGCAACTGTCAACATTTGTCATGTCCAAAATTCAAATAATAATGTTTACAAAATAGGTCACTTGGTCAACGCCAAGACAAAAAGGTTCAAATTCACAAGGCTACAAGTCTAATGATTAATCTATGAAAAAAGTAGTAAATTGTGAATATATCTACTAATCTCTCCTCCTTCCACCAAGAAGAGAACGTGGCAGCGGGCCTCCACGTGGTGGCAATGAAGAAGATGGTGCCTGTGGAAGTTGTGGCACTGAAATTGATGAAGACGAACCCCCTACTGTTGGTATTGAACCATGGAACCTAGGAACCAAGGGATTAGATGGGGGTGGCATCTCAATTCAATCATCATCATCCTTGAATCGCTCAAAAAATTCATACAAAAAAAACCACTAGTTAACAAAAAAAATAAGAACAATTAGAGAAATGATTTATAAGCAAAATTCATACCACAATGGACATACCTGGATAAGAGCATCCTCTAATTGCTCTAATCGCAACACTCCATCCTCCAAATTGGGCTCCTCTGGATTCCTGTCCCAAACCTTAAGGTCTTTATTAGTCTTTGCATCATCACAGTAATGGGACAACAATCACAAGTTTTAATGAACATAAACCAAGCTCTCTGCCTGGTCTAAACTCAACATGTTCCTTTTAACACTGTGGATGAAAGAATAAGAGCTCCAACACCTCTCTGCAGAAGAAGTGTTTACCACATGTGATAGCACCCGCAATGCCAAAGTTTGTAGAAGTGGAGTAGCCCCACCATGGATGTTCCATCACTCAAGACATGAAAAAGTCTCTTGATCTCTAATTGCATGCATGCTCCCAAATGGACCAATGTTAAGCGTATAGTTGCTCAATTGTCTCTGTACCATGGCAGTGTCCTCCTCATCAGGGACTAATTTACTCAATGCAATCATATATTTTTTGTGAACCTCTTGATCTTGGTGTGGTTTTCCCCTGCTCCCCCCCAGTGTTGGTGTTGAAAGCCATGATGGATGATAGTATTTAGGTGTCAAAACATATGCTAATGCATGCAATGGAATATTTAGCATTTCCCATTGATTTTCCACATCTGCATGAATATAATTGTACAAGGTGATATCTCTAGGCTCAACAATGTCTTTAATCTGCCCCAACATGCTATCCATTTGCTCATACCCCTCCCCAATTATTGGTCGATCTGAATCTACAAACTTGATTATGTAATAAATTGGTTTCGTGAATTGCAAAACATATCTAACCTGTGACCAAAAGTACATGTCAAGAATAGTGTCCTTGGCTACATTAGCACTATCTCTATCAGTGTTAATTTCATCCCATGTTTCAGCACACACCATATTAGTTAAAGATTGTCTCACCTTCATTAGCCACCTAAAGGTGAGGTAATAACTGGCAAATCTTGTCTTTGCAAGTTTAAGCAACTGCAACTTGGAGTAAGTGCCATAGAAGTAGTTTGCCCTTGTATGCCTTGTGATGAATTTAATGAGTTGCTTTCCTCTCCTGTAAAGCTCATTAATCCACCCACATTCTTTATGCTTCACAACATCATGCATCAAAGGTTCAATGTGTGAACCAGGCCCAGACCAAAAGATGTGTGGATGAGTACGCTCAATAATTTTTCCTTCCGCCTTACAATTTGCTGCATTATCTGTGATCACTTGAACCACATTATTCGGACGAACGTCTTTGATTGATTGCAATAGGAGATCTGCAATGTTTTGGGAAGATGCACTGATGGAGGAGGAGTCATGACATGTAATAAATACTGCACCACTAGCAGAAGCACCAAGAACATTTATCAAATGTTGGTTTCTAATATTTGTCCACCCGTCTGATACAATGGATACCCCACAATCTATCCACTCATTTTTAAAACGTGTCAAAGCTCTTTGAACCTTTGCTTTTTCTCTTTCTAATAACATTGTTCTAGCTTTCTCATAGTTGGGGAATTTGTATCCTTTTGGGGCTTCATTGATGGCCGTTACCATTTCATGCCAATAGGGAAAGCAAAGCACATTGAATGGTACACCACAAGCACAAAGAAATCGGACTATCTTTCCATCCACATCATCCCTCCTAGCAACATTTGGGAAATCCCCTATTGTTCTTTTACCTCCAGAGCTTCTAGAAGTACCATGAGGAGATGAGCTACCAAATCTAGAGGTTGCACTTGATTTAGAATGAGTTTTTTGTTCCTTCCTTTTTTGTTGTGCAACCTCCTCTATTTTTATGTATTTTCTTCTTTGTTTAGCGGAAATGTTTTGGCAAATTTGTATCCCCACAGCACCCTTTTTTTTATCATTGTCCATCACCCCACAAAGATGTCTCCTCAAATGGGTATATGAACCACTAAGTGGTTTTCCTCCATGATAACCATGAGGGAACAAAAATTTGTAGCTTCCACCACCCTTTACCCCTTCAAGTTTGGTCACATAGTTCCACAAGGGTGTTAATGCAACTTTCCCCTCTAGTGTTTCAGTGTTCCCTTCAGGTTCAACTTCATCCCCTTCCTCTTCAAACCCTTCCTCTTCATCATACATTGGGTCACTCATATTGGGTCCACTATCCTCTTATTCTTCTTCCCTTCTATTCCTACTCCCCCTTGCCATCATTAAAACCAAAAGTGGAATGATACATAGAAGCCGAAAGAACACCATCTTGGAATATGGATATAGGTGGTGGCAACCTACAATTAAATGAGCAAGTAGAAAGAATGGGAAAGAGTAGGACAGGGAGGAGAAAGTACAAAAAATAAAAATAAAAAAAATAAGGGAGTTTGGGGTTTGCACTTACCTCTTTAGCTCTTGTAGATGGAAGTCCTCCAACCTTCTACTCCAAGCTCCTCCTCCTTCACTCCTCCAAGCTCTCCTCTCTTCTCCTCTCTTCTCTTCTCCAAGCTCTCATAAACTGAAAGTGAGAAAATGAGAGATGAATGGGGGGGTTAAATCCCTTCATCCCTCACCCTAACCCAAGGTGGACCCACCCCCAACCAAGTCAAATAACAAAAAAAATAAAAATAAAAATAAAATGTTTTTTTTGGCTGCGTGGCGGAAACGGCGGAAGTCCGGCGAAAGCGGTCGCAATCCGTATGGATCGAACCTCGAAGCGCTGCGCTTCGTATGGCTGAATCGCCGTACGAATCGCGTTTCGGAAAAACCAAAACGCGAATCGGCCATACACTTCCGAAAATGGCAGGAAGCGTGTTTATCAGCCCAAAAACTGAAACGCGTTTCGGACGACAATTCCCCCACGCATCCGTAGTACGTACGGATCGCGGATCGGGGTTTTGATCCAGGGGGGGCGTTTCCTGCAACACTGGTCCAAACCATTTCTGGGTCTTGGAGATCTCATGTGCTTTAGCTTCTCCACCAATTTTCATGGCTAGAGCACATCCAATGCTACCTGTTGTCACACAGATTGTCACGACAACGCTCAGACTGGGGGCTGTCACCCTGATCCCCGATCTCTCTGTTTAAGCCTGTCTCCCGCGGCTAAGTGGGGTAAACCCTATGGGATAATGGATGACCAACTAGGGACCAGTTGGGTTGGGAGACACGAGAGGAAACAAGCACTTAATTGATTTTATGAAGTGAATGGACCAGTGCCTTATGGAGTTAATGATTAAATGATTAAATGTTGCAGAAATATGAACCATGTAAAACAAACATTTATCATCAAATAACCCAAACAATGCAAGATATCCAGTAAATTCACAATGCTTAACGATGATCCAGCAATTAAACTTCAAGAAAAATTAAATGCTTTAAATGATCATAAAATTTAAACGCTGACCAGTTACCACTTTCAAATAGCTAACTTCAAAATAAACATTAAGTGCGTTTAGCTATAGAAAAATGGACCATAAAAAATGAATTTTCAATTTTTTTTATTAAGCTTTTTCAAAATATTTTTTAATTTTTAAATATTTTAATTTTTTTATTTTTGTTTTGTTTGCAGGTGCTGGAGCAGCGTGGAAGGAATCCACATGAAGTAATGCTGAAGAGAAATGCGGAAATGGAGCTGTGAGGAGACAGGGATTTGATTTGCAGCAGAGTGAGAGGAGCTCTAAATATTTTCCAGAAATCTTGACAAATTTTTTTAACTCGCTCTCCTTCAGATTTCTCGAAACCCTCATAAAAAAAATATTTAGATCTGAAAATGAATGATTTTAAAACCCTTGGAATGCAAGATTGTTGGTTGATATTTTTGGAAAGCAATTTTAAATGAAACCCCAGGAAACAGATAGCTTGGAGAATCTCGAATTTCTTCAGCAAAAAACCTGCAAGAACTGATCCTGAGGCCAGATCTTACCCTCCAGGGCCTAGATCAGGCTTCAAACAAAAATTTCTCCTCAGACCTGTAACTTGCAACCTGTAATGGCAAAACTGAACACCCAAAGATAATATGTGCAAGAAAGGAAATTGAAAACCCTAACTAAATAATTATAATATTCACAAACTGCAGACTCTAAAATAGCCAGATTTCTCGTTATGCCACATAAATATTTTCAGATTTTAAATTTTAATGTGAGATACTTCAGAAAACCCTTCATGCATTCAAAAAAAATTCAGATGATAAGCCCGGGATAAAAACTAGCTGGGCTCTTTCAGAAAACACAATCCGGGAGTTGGCTGGTTCAGTCGAGAACTTCCCCTAACGCCCAGTAATCTAAAAAAAGGATTTCCTGCACAGCTTACAATCAACCATTAACATAGAGGGAAAAAACGATAGTAAAATCCATATCAAATGGAGATACCTGCCATTATATTTCAGAATCTAAACTATCATTCAAACCCTAGAGATCAGACAAGATACTTGTGTCTGAAACAATCTTCATCAAGCTAAAATCAATAGTTGAAAATAAAATTATGCAGAAAGAATAAAAGATCTTACAGCATTTCCAGAAGAGTAACACCAGCAAGATTTTTAACCCAAAGTCTTTCTTTATTGCACAAAAATGACTACAAGAGAGCTTTCTTTAGCACCGGACTCTTAGATCTAATCTTATCTCAAATGACCCCTAGCATCCTGTTTAAAGGAAAAATTCCCAACATCTAGTTCGAGTGATCCATGTCAAAATGATCTCGACCATCGATGAGGATCAAGATTTCTTTTAATCTCATCCGTCGAATTTTTAAATGCATTTTA
>APFE030268014.1:0-11745 GCA_000404065.3 Pinus taeda | reverse complement strand
TTAATACATATGTTCTTGATCAATTGGTAGTGGAATGGTTTATTATATCCATGTTTCCATCTATCACATAGGATGTAGCCAAAGGTGGGGTCGTGAATGAAGAGCAAGTAATTTCCCATACTCAGTATTTGGACTTCGTCTATACCTAAGCTGGCACGCTCTATGAAAAGATACCAAATGCTCTGAGACCTTCAAACTTTGTTCCTCCCACTCTTGGTAAAGAATCTCATGTTGTTGATGGCATCATTGGTTCTACCCGTTTTTAGATAGTGAGCAAACCATATAGTGTTTCTCTTGCTGCTTCTGCCCAAAACTCTTCATCTATCTTCCTGTGACTTCTTCTTCCAAGATAAATGTCATTTCATCTAATAAAGGAAAATCTCAATAGAAACTAGGAAGAAACAAAAAAGGAAAAGTAAAAGGAAGAAAGATTCTTCACCACAAGATAAACAAACAAATCAATCCTCTGATGAGAAACAAAAGCCTCACTATCCATGTTTGATTTGCAATGAGAAGCACTTTACTCTTGATTGTCCTCACCACAAGGAAGTGAATCAATTTCTGAAATCCTCCACTTCTCCCATTGTGTTGACTGACCTGTTTCCTAATCAGGAGACCCATATGGTTTCTCAGCACCCACCTTCCTCTAACACATTTTTAATGCTTTCCTCCATAAATCATAAATTTCATGTTATGGTGGCTACTCAAAACAAGGGCTATGGTAATGTGAATCCTCTGAATGGTCAAGATATTGATTAACTTGCCTGTTTGGTATCACCTCCATCTGATCCTCCTCCACCCACGATTGCTACGAAGTTGACTATTAAGCCTCCAAAGGACGTTATTCATAAATCTACTTTCAACCCTTGTGCTAGGGTTGCTCAAAATTATAACATAGTTGAGGACTTGGCTTAGTCTCCATTAGCTATGTTGACCCTTGAGGTGTTGCAAAACTTCCCTTCCCAAAAAGAGACTTTGATTTATCTATCAAATGTGTGGATCCTTTAGATTTAAACCTAGTTGTTTTCAGTCATGAAAATTATACCCTCGCCTTCCAACTCAATTCACCTTTATCATTAAGGTCATCATCTATGGTAAGAACATTCATCGTTCTATTGTGGACAAGGGAGATTCGACCTGCATCATGTCTATGTCTTGTTGGAAAGAGTTTGGTTAACCTCAACTGAATCAATCACCTACCACATTGAAATATTTTGATGGGATAACATATAAGCCTTGTGGTATTCTAAATTCCTTACAAGTAGAATTAGGGGGAAAATTTGTATCCATATAAGTGGAAGTTATTGACGAAAATATTTATTATAATCTTCTATTGGGTCGCATGTGGGTTTACGCCATGGTCGCATTCGTTTCGACTTATTTCTATATGATCGAATTTCCTCATAAGGGTGAGATTGTGGCCATTGACCAACTCACCTTTTTCTCCTTTAATTCTCATGTTGCTAGAAGTGTCCTGCTTGTAGGGGAAACTTTGTATTCTTATCAGCATGTCAGGGTTGGACTATTGACAGATTCCTCATTCATGGGAACATTTTCCCTTCCTCCTCCTCCTCTTCCCAACAATTCATGTCCGGTTTCTTATATGAAAATGATATCATCTTCTACTATCCAGATAGATTCGTGGATTGTATGAGATGAAACTAACATCCATAATTTTGGGGATTGAATACCACTTAGCCCAATTAAACTTGATTATGAAGCTATCTATTCAACTTACACAACTTATACCTTCTCTTTATATAATTCATGCCCCGATGGTATATAAACATTATATAAGTTAATAAGGATTAATAAATTCATTCAGAGTTTATTAATAACCTTTGCTGCTCCACAAATACGGGATTAATTAACCATTTGGGTTAATTAATAACCAACCCCTTAACTAATAAAAACACCCCTGATCGATTTAACGCTGTCAATACATTGGGCCCACCGCAAATTAACACCCCGCCATCTCCATATCCCATCAGTCGTTCGATCTTTGCCTTTTCATCCGACGGTCGACGATCATATCGCAACCCCCCTGGTGACTGCGCTTTAACTCGCGATCACCAGGCGGTTTTCCATCGTACACTCACCACGCGTCGCCCGTTCCACACGCTCACTAGCCCCGAGCCCAAATCCGCCCAGCCCCAAAAGCGATGCGGGGTAAACCACTTACCACCCTCCGCGTAATGACAAAACGTCCCATCATGCTGACATCATCCGCCCAATAAATTCCAAAAAATACCCGTAGTCATTTTCACTGTAATACATTGCATCTAGCTCCCATGCAAATTAACGACTGAATCCATTGTTCCAGCTTTTTAGCCACCACCTAACTAGAAAGACTACAACATGAGCTTCACAGCCTGTCAACCAACCTGCCATTGTATGGTTTTCCTCCTAAATCTAGGTATCATTCAAGCTACCTCAATAATCAGAAATTGTCACATCCTCTACTAGAACTTCTCAATAGTCTCCACAGGAAGCCAACATACCAGCTACATCCAAAGGTAAAGAAATAGAGACCACAGAGCAACCTACAATGATAGATCAGCTTGCAAAGTCCAGAGAACATAGTCAAGTGCAAAATCCTCCAACTCAAACTAAAGGAGTAGAAATTCCAGCATTGAAAACTCCTGTAAATGAGGAAAGAAACAAAAAGAGGGACAGAGAAACCATCACACCTATCAGTAGACCAACAGAACAACTTGGATCAAAGAGAAAAAGACTGAACCCTCTGTCAGAAGAGAAAATAATTGAAGAAACTATAGATAGCTAGAGAGAAGAAAGAGCCAGCCAACAAACTACACCATTGGGAGTAACCTCAACTAACTCACAAAGGCAGGAGCTAGAAGGACAACCCAGTGTAGAAGTATCTTCCACCAGGCCACAAAGAAAACAAGCCTCAAACATTAAGAAGACTTTCATAAAGATAAAGGCCAAGAATGACCCAATAAGGCTTGAAATTTACGGTCAATATCTGAAAATGGCCCCCACAAATCTGCAGAAATTAATGTCAGCCTACGAAATTAAAGAAGGTAAAATGATAATGAGTTATTTTAAGCTAAAGGTGCAACAACCCTAGTCAACAACAGACTATATCAGAACAAACTTGGAGGTCTTGGCCAAAGATATTCATCCTATGGACCAGATTGAGCTTCATAAGCAGACTGGGGAAATGATTTATTGCACACTAACTGACAAAGCAATGATAGCCCACAAACTGAAAAATTCCTTGGACAACACAACAACTCAAATACATTTAGAGAAAGCCTCTTCTCTGGCCAAAGATAACAGGATCAAATCACTAGAAGAGATCATTATTGGATTGGGACATGATCCCAAAGATACTAAAGGCATAAAGGCACTAATTAAAAAGAAAGAATATGACATTGCTACCTTAAGGAAACAACCGAAGCTACCTCCTTCAATACATCCACAAACTGCAGAAGTTAAACAACAGAAATATGAAGAGGACATGATGGACCTGCTCTTGAAACTTAATGAAATATTGAATGATACAAAGCAGGTATTGGAAAAAAAACTGAAGAAAAAGTAGGGAGAGTCAACCTCTCAGCCTCCTGAGGTAATCCCCATAGTCTCAACTGTAGTTCCCTCTACACTTGGAACAACATCAGCTCCAAATATCCAAGCAATCACAACAGAGGTAATTACAGGTACATCAACAGTAGGTACAACACTAGGTAGCAGTACTAATATGAGCACTGAAGAATTGATAAAACCATGGAGGAATTGAGATTGCAGGTTATAGATTTGAAACAAGTGAAAGAGAAATTGGCTAAGGTAGAGAAGAATTATGGCATCTCCGAAATAAGTGTTTTGGAGAAAACTAAGGAGATTAAAGCCTTAAAAAGTAAAATAAAAACATTAGAACAAGAGCTTACCTTTGATAAACGCTTGAGAGAAATTAGGAAAATCCTTTGGGCTAATATCATTCAGTCTATAAATGAAATATGGCCGTCAATCCAAGTAATCTATGAGCAGCTGGACTTAGTTAAAACAGCCCATGGAGCAATTCAGCAGACACGAGCAGAGTTGGGTAAAATGCCAGAAGAAGCCAACATGCTTATCAACTATTTGAATACCAAAAACAGAGAACAATTATAAGTACTTGGCATCTCAGACAGGACAGACACCATTTTGGAAATCAAAAGAGTTCTGACCAGGATAAATTTAATGCAAAACTTAGAGAGACGATGCCAAGACATGCAAGTACAAATCAATTCTTTTATGGAGAAATTCATAGTTTTGCAGAGTAAAGGGCTACCAAGTCCTCTGGTCATTAATGATAACTTAATGAAACACATTGATTATGTAGATAAATTGAATAAGTATGCTGGCAATCAAGCTAGCTCATCATCAAGTGCAGCAGGAGTAAAAGCACTTCCCACAGGCCGAGTTCTCCATAACAGCTTGGAGAACTTATTTTACATCGGGCATGAGGTAAAACACCTATTCACCATCCAACCTAACTTCTTCAGATATACAAAGACTGATGAAACTCTAAGAAAATGTCAGAGGCACAAATTTCCAGAGCAGAAATGGTGGGAAGATATGTTAGAAATTTTGTAAAGTTACCTTTGGTAAAATGTAAATTTTGGGCTATTTACCTTGTTGAGATAAACAAAGATGAATAAAGGTGAACAATGATCAAAACACGTTGAAGAGCAGCAGAGCAGGTAAAGAGTATCAACCAAATAGGGCATCCAGCACGAAGTTACAGCAGCAAGCCAAATAAAAGGGCCTGCCTCCAGCACACCTAGCACAAATAGGAACAAGACAACATCTGTTTGCTTTTCTCCTATCTTTGAGACTAGTTATCTCTATTTTCTTGTAAAAATGATTTTTGATGACTAGAATATATCTCACTCTGTTATGAGATATTTTGTGTAAAATATTTTGTATAAATACTCCCTCAATTGGAGTATTAGGTGTGGATTCATATACATTGTTGTAATACTAGGTTTTTGGAATAAAGTGCTGATTGGATCAAATTTTCGTATGGCTTGTTGGGTAAAGAATTGAGGCAAAGGACTTTTCACAGATTTCTTGAACCAAACACTGGATCAATAAGTCCTCTATACCTTATGTTTTAAAGTTTTCCCTGTTTCCTATATCATCTATGTTTCAGGTCTGAATGATAAATAGAAAAGAGTAATTCAGAATATGCTTTATTGCACTCTGTTTTCAAAAGTTATGATTTTATATGTTTTCTTCTGAATTAGAATAAAGAGTGAAATCTTAATTGCTCCTATTTTCTAGTTCTTTCATTTTGATTATTTGTTAAAGAATAATTAATTTCTCCTTATCAGTAATCATCCAATTTCCCCCTTGAAATAGGTTGAAGGATTCTTAATTTCCCTTCACCCATTTTGAAACCCATTCCATCTATTCCAAGTCTTCATTTGTTCCCTGTTTGCCCATCTTGCCCTGTGAAACCATCCTTTGTTAAGAACCAAGTCTAATTAAACCATCTTACTTGACTCCATTAGCCCAATGGCCTAAACTACTCAGTCTCGCCCCTTTTCTATTGAATCTCACCACCCAAATTCAAACAAAACTCCTAAACTTCACAGCTAGCCTAATATCTTTAAAAAACAAAGCTAAAATCTAAAGAGAGAGCCCTCTGTGGATGCAGATTGGCTAGAATATGTATCTAAAAGATTGGTTTCTTGTTACCTCGGCCTCCTTTCCCTTTCTTACAACTTTTGGGAAAACCTGATTAATAACAACTGCAAAACAATACAGTAAGTTCATTTCCAAAACATGGAAAGTTGTTTTCCTGATGATACACTCTCAAGGAAATACGAAGATGGTAGCTACGACCTCTAGACAGGGCCCCTTTACATGACAACTACAGATGGACAAACTCGTGGAGGAGTACAAGGACATCTTCACCTCCCCCATAGGGGTTCCACTTTACTGTCAGGTCAAGCGCTCCATCGATCTGACCCTAGGTCCACTGCTGCCCAATGGACTAATCTATCGGCACTTCATTCTGGAGAACAATGAAATCAAGAGGCGTATTTAGGAGTTGCTGCAAAAATTTCACATCTAATCGACTTTATTGCCCTGTGGAAGCCTGATCATGTTGGTACATAAGAAGGATGGGATTTGGAGACTCTATATTGACCATCGGGCGATGAACAAGATCATTGTCCGGAATAGGTACCTGATCCCATGGATTGATGACATTCTGGACCAACTGAACGGGGAAAAATATTTCAGCAAGATCGATTTGAAGTCAGGATATCACCAAGTACCAATCGAACCCTCCGATGTGTGGAAGACTACCTTCAAAGCCAAGGAGGGGCTTTTCAAATGGTTGGTTATGCCTTTTCATGTTAATGAATGCTCCTGCAACCTTCATGAGGCTAATGGATGACATCTTGTGGCCATTCACCAACTCATTTGTGTACGTTTTAACCCCATACAGAAATTACTTGCATAGGAATTCTAAGAATAGAAAATAAACAATACGAGAGCATAACACATAAAACACATATACACAAATATTTCCCCTGGATCCCAAAACTGGGACTACCAGCTCGATTTTTCATTATATTCCTTTCAATGTTACAATATATTTATACATGTTGAAGCATCCAATACCATGGACCAAAAACCATCACGTCCAAAACCATGTGCGAAAACCATGCACAAAACCATAGGTAGGTCCACCCAACCTAATATAGGGTCCCAAACAAAATTCCCTCGGGGCGCTACCCCAGCCCCCGTAGAGGGGGCCTAACTGCCCCCCTCAATCCCCCCATATAGGGCGGGATGCTGCGCAGTTGGCGCAACGAAGGGAGGGCTCCACACCCTCCCGCCCTCTCTAACCACCCCAGTTAACTATGTGGGCTAGTCGTGGAAAGAATATAACACAACCCAACATTCTCCCACTTGTTGTTTTCTTTCCACAAGGGGCCATAGGAGAGCTTAGTCATTTATCCAACCCTGAAATGCCCATTGTTTCTCTACACCAAGAGAACTTCTCAGAAACTCATAGATTTTTTTAATGCATCTGCAGTATTTTTCAAAGTGTCCCACCTTTACTAGCACCACCTTTTTGTCCTTCTATCATATCCCTCACAAAGTGATATTGAACATCAATGTTCTTTGTATTTGAATGGTAAGTAGGGTTCTTTTCCAAGAAAATTGCACTTTGGCTATCACAGGTCTATCTTTATAGCTCCCTTTACTAACCTCAGACTTGAACACAATCTCTGCAACCAAACTTCTTCCTTGCTTGCATGAGTGGCTGCCATGTATTCTGCCTCTATAGTTGATAGTGCCACTACAGATTGTTTCTTACTCATCCAACTGACTGCACCTCCAAATAGGTTAAACACATACCCACTTGTAGATATTCTTTGATCTAGATCTCTAGCCCAATCTACATCAAGAAGGCCACAAATATCCAACACTCTATCCAATCCTGGTCTTCCTTGGTAGCACAAACCATAATCACTAGTGCCATGCAAATACCTGAAAACCTGCTTAACTATTTTCTGGTGCTCCTTCCCTGGCTTTAACATAAACCTGCTCAATACTCCCACTACATGTACAATTTCTGGTCTAGTACAGACCATTGCATACATCAGGTGACTGACTACACTTGGATATGGAACACGGGACATGTCCTCTTCCTCTTCTTGTGTCTTGGGACATTTTTCAGCAGATAACTTTACACCTACAGGAATAGGAACCTTCACCGATTTATTATCCTACATATTAAACCTCTGCAGTATTGTCTTGACATACTTCCTCTGGTTTAACTAGAGCTTCCTCTTTGCTCTATCTCTTTTAATTTCCATGCCCAAAATATAGTTTGCAACACCAAGATATTTCATTTCGAATTTGGAGGATAATTGGGTCTTCGAATCCTAGATAATTTCTTTGTCATTTCTAAAAAGAAACATATCATCCACATATAAGACTAGATTAATAACACGGTCACCAATTAATTTAAAATACACAGAGTGGTCTGCTTTGCTTCCGGTGAAGCCAAGTCCCCATATAAATGTAGCAAATTTTTGATACCAAAATCAATTCCCGACACCTTGAAATAACCTTTTCCTACTGACTGAGCTTTGTATTTCTCCACCTTTCCTTCTACATTTGTCTTCTTCTTGAACACCCATTTGCAACCAATGGGTTTCCTTCCAGCCAACAACTCCACCAGATCCCAAGCCTCATTTTTGTGCAAAGATGTCATTTCATCAACCATGGCCTCTTTCCAGAGTTTGCCATCCTATGACTCTACTCCTTCCTTCACAGTTCTGGGATCTTCATCAGTAATAGATAAATAAAAATTTGAACAGAAATTAGATGGACTATACCTTTCTGGCTACCCTATTTCTCGAATTGATCTTCTCACAACCAAAGTTTGTGGCTCTTCATCTCTTGATTCCTCTTTTGTTGTAGAGTTTAATTCTTCCTCCTTTAGCTCAAAATCTATCTTCTCAGGTTCCTTTGATGAGACTCCAGGTTTAATAACATCTTTCACCTCTCTGAACACCACATCTTAGTTATACACAACCTTCCTTGTTACTAGGTTCCACATCTTATAACCCTTTAAACCATCCTTATACCCAATAAAGATGCACTTTTCATATTTACTGTCCAACTTGGTCTTTTCTCCTTTGGAACATGTACATATGAATCACATCCAAATACCCCCAGATGTGAAAGAGAGGGTTTCTTACCAGTCCATACCTCTTATGGAGTCTTATCCTCCAATGTTGATGAAGGTGATCTATTGACCAGGTAACATGTTGTCTCCACTGAACATGCTTCTTTCCCTTTCCATCAATGTTTTGTTCATTCTTTCCGCAACTCCATTTTTCTCAGGTGTATATGGAGTAGTATTATGTCGTGTTATACCACACTTCTTACAGAATTATTCAAATTCCTTACTGCAAAACTCTCCACCGTTATTTGTCCTCAGCACCTTCATCTTCTTCTCTGTCTGGTTTTCCACCAGAGCCTTAAATTCATTAAACCTATCAAAAACTTCAGATTTCTTCTTAAGGAAATGTATCCATGTATTCCTTTAGAAGTCATCTATAAATGATACATAGTACATAGACTTACCTAGTGATGGAACCTTCATAGGTCCAAACACATCACTGTGCACAAGCTCTAATATCTATTTCACCCTCTTACCACCAGAGGGGAAACTCACCCAATTATGCTTTCCATATACACAATTTCACTGAAATAAAAATCCAAAGAGCTATTAATCATACCTTCTACCATACCTTTACCATGAAGTATTCAAAGGCCCTTCTGTCCAATATGTCCAAGCCTTTGATGCCACATCATGGTCATATCTCTAGGATACACTATATTTTCTACTCCACTTTTAGGAACCACAGAACTTTTGCACCCATCAATAATAATGCCACCTTGCAACTTGTACAAGTTCCAATTTAAAATCCCCGCATCAATACCAGTGCTCCCTAAACCATCTTGTAGGTATCTTTCTCGAACACTATTTTTACACCAGCATCATCCAGCTTGCTTACAGAAATCAGATTTCTGGCCAATGCAAGAAAATGCAGAACAACTGAAAGTGTTCTAACCCTTCCACCTTGCAACTTCAACTTTACTTTTCTACGACCAACTATTCTAGCCTTCCTATCATCCCCCAAGAAGACATCTCCACCATCATATTTCTCATACTCGTAAAACCACTCTCTATGGGGAGTGAAGTGAAAGGATGCACCTGAGTCAATCAACCATGCCTCATGATCTACATGTGTACTTGAAGAAGCCAAGTATACATCCCCACCTTCATCTGAGGTGGTTTTCACCTCTGCAGAAGGAGCATCATTAGATCCCTTTCCTTTGTTAGGAGATTTATATTTACAGTCCCTTTTGTAGTGCCCTTCCTTTCCACATTTCCAGCACACCACCTTTACAGATTTTCCTCAAGATTTAGATCTCCCACTTGATGACTTATTTTTGTTTCTGTCCTGGGACAATCCTCGTACAGATAAGGCATCACAATTCTAGCTCTCCATATTTTGCCATCTCATCTCCTCTATTAGCAACGATGAGATGATTTCATCAAACTGCAAGGCAATTGCATTGATACCTATTGCAATAACTAGACTATCCCATGAATCTGGTAGAGAACACAACAAACTAATGCACTTATCTTCATCTAAAATTTTAATATCAACAGACAATAACTGACTTACCACAAGATTCAATGCATTCAAATGCTCTATCACCGAGTCTCCATCTTTCATCCTCATGTTATACAACTTTTTCCGTAGGAATAGTTTATTCACGAGAGACTTAGATTTTTACAAAGTCCCTAACTTGTCCCAAAAATCCTTTGACTTAGCTTCCCCTGATACATTTAGAAAGACTGAATCTGAGACACATAATTATATTGTTCTCTTTTCCTTCTGATCCAACTTATTCCATTCTTCATCGGATACTCCCGTTAGTTTAGTACCTGGATTTACCATGATCCACTACTCTGTATCCACCAACAGATCCTCCATCTTGAGTTTCCATAACTCAAAACTCTAACCATTAAATTTCTCAATCGCTATCTTTCCATGGCTTGCCATCTTCTTTCACCACCAAAATTGATCCTACAGATGTCCCACTGAACAAGGTCTACCACAGACTCGAGCGAAACCCCTCAGCAACAAAGGAATCCCCTTGAAGCCAAAACAACTTTGATACCAAATATAGGTTTTAACCCATAGAAAAATTACCTGCATACGAATTCTAAGAATAGAAGATAAGCAATGCGAGAGCATAACAAATAAAACACACATACACAGAGAGTTTCCCCTGGATCCCAAAACCGAGACTACCAGCTTGATTTTCCATTATGTTCCTTTCAATGTCACAATATATTTATACATGCCAAAGCATCCAATACCATGGACTGAAAGCCATCACGCACAAAACCATGTGTGAAAACCATGCACAAAACCATATGTAGGTCCTCCCAACCTAATATAGGGTCCCAAAAAAAAATTCCCCGGGTCGTTGCCCTGAACCCTATAGAGGGGGCCTAACCTCCCCCCTATGACACCCCCATTGCATAGTCGATGCAATGAAGGGGGGGATCTCTCCCCCCTCTAACCCCCCAGTTAACTACATGGGCTATTCATGGAAAGAATATAACACAACCCAACAATTTGTAGTGGTATACTTGGATGACATATTGATCTTTAGCCAGAGTTTGGGAGAGCCTCCCATATGCTCAACACAATTCTAACCAGGCACTCCACAACTTGACAGGCCACAACCCTTTTTAGGTGGGCTTGGGATTCCAACCACTATGTCCCATTGATGTGGCAATGCTATTTGTAGCTACTCAGGCAGATTCGACTCATGTCCAGTCTGAAAAAGATAAGGCAAACAACTTCATTGAGCACATCCAACATATCCGCTAGTAGGTCCAAGAAATTTTTGAGAAATCAAATTCCAAGTACAAGCAACGACATGATCAACATCGGGTGTCACACAAGTTTCAGGTGGGTGACAAAGTCTGGTTGCATTTGCAGAAGGAACGCCTTACTGGAGCTTATCGAAAACTCATACCACTCTGATATGGTCCTTACACCATTACCAAGGTTGTGGGAGATAATGCATTTGAGCTTAGCATTCCCCCATTCCTTGGCTGATCCGGATTTAAATAGGAATGCAACAAATTATAGAGATAACCATATACACAAATATGCA
>APFE030268011.1:0-16745 GCA_000404065.3 Pinus taeda | reverse complement strand
GAGCCCAGTTATAGTTGTGTTGAACATAGGGGAGGCTCTCATCCCATGTGCGTGTATGATTTGATTTGTACATGCACAAAATGTGTACGATCATCTTGTTGACGACCTCTGTCTGACCATCAGTTTGGGGATGGAAAGTTTTGGACTTAGTGAGTTTGGTGTCCAGCATCAACCAGAAACTGGACCAAAATGTACTGAGGAATCTGTTGTCTCGATTAGAGATTATATATTGTGGGATCCCAAAGTGTACCCACACTCATTCAAAGAAGATTTTAGCAGTGACTTCTACTATGATATTCTTCTTGTAAGTGGCCATAATGGCCATCTTCGAGAATCTGTCAATGAACACAAAAACACAGTGGTTTCCGTGCTTAGTAGAAGGAAGGCTCGACATGTAATCCATGGAGATGGATTCCCAAGGTCGACTAGAGGTAGGCAAAATAGAATAGTGGCCTTTCTTCTTGATGGTCGGTTTGGCAATGATGCAGGAAGTGCAGGATCTAATGTACTTCCTGACATCCTGTTGAAGATTCAGTCAATGGAAATACTTTTGCAGTACTGCCACCATTTTCTCGACTCGGAAATGCCTAATAAACTGATTATAGTACGCTTCCCAAATCATCTTTGCATGCTCACTTGAAGGAACACAAACGTGAACCAAGTGGCATAACAGGGTATCATGGAGGTGAAAATCTGGAACATGATGACCTTCCAATTGCGTCTGGTATTTGTGGCCAAATTTTGGTTGCTTTTGTAGAGAAGTGGTGAATCATAAGTCTCATGTCCACAAGACTTGAGCACGATGGTTAACACCATGATTGGTGGTCGATTGAGGCAATTTACCACATTATTTGTGTTGCCCTTCTTATACTTGACATTCAAATGGAACTGTTGTAGGTATGTGGACCACTTCTGATGATAATAATTCTGTAACTTTCCTTGCATCCGTATGAACTACATGGGTTGGTGGTAGGTGTGGACGACGGTTTCCTTTCCCAAAATTTAATGCTTCAATTGTCGGAAGGACTGCACAATGGAATACATCTATTTATCATACGTGGGATACTTCCAGATTATTTCTGAAAGTGTCCCACTGTTATATTCCATTGGATGCCCTTGTCGAGTAAGGAATACCCCAATAGCATAGTCAGAGGCACTTGCCTCAATCGAAAATGGTTGTTTCAAGTCTGGTAATGTGAGCACTAGTTCTGAGTAGAGGTGACGTTTCAACTTTGTGAATGACTTCTGTTGAGATTCATACCAAAATATTTTTCTTTCGCTCCTCCCTTGGTGATATGAGAGAATCCCAACATGAAACTGCACTAGAAATTGGTAAGACCCAAAAAGTTGCGAAGCTCTGTTAGATTGGTTGGAGATGGCCAATCCCGAATGACTTGGTTCTTGGCTAGATCCGCATGCACCCCCTGTTCACCCATAATGTATCTAAGATATTGAACTTGGGTTACGCCAAAAGTGCATTTCAACAAATTGGCACATAACTTGTGTTGCTATATTGTTTGGAGAGCCTGTCGGACGTGGCGGAGGTGCTCTTCCCTACTCTGGCTGAAGATCAGGATGTCATCCAAGTATACCACTACAAATGAGTTAGTGAATGGTCATAAGATGTCATCCAACAGCCTCATGAATGTTGCAGGAGCATTCATCAACCCAAAAGGCATAACCAACCACTCGAAATGGCCCTCCTTGGCTTTGAAGGTAGTCTTCCACACATCAGAAGGTTTTATTGGTACCTAGTGATATCTTGACTTCATGTTGATCTTGTTGAAATATTTGGCCCCCTTCAATTGCTCTAGAAGGTCATCAAACCTTGGGATCAGGTACCTATTCCAGACAGTGATCTTGTTCAACACCTGATAGCCAATATAGAGCCTCCAAGTCCCATCCTTCTTCTGTACCAACACGATCGGGCTCCCACAGGTTGATGAACTCGGTTGGATGTGACTTTTTTGCTGCATCTCCTTAATCTACCTCTTGATTTTGTCATTCTCTAGAATGAAGTATCGATAGATTGGTCCATTAGGTAGAGACGTACCTGGAGTCCGATCAATGGAGTGCTTGACTTGATAGTGTAGAGGGACCCCTATGGGGGAGGTGAAGATGTCCTCGTACTCCTCCATGACCTTGTCCATCTGTTGTTGTCATGTGGAGGGGCCCTGTCTGGAGGTCATGGCCACCATATTCTTCTTTCCTTGAGGTCGCATCATCTGGAAAACAATTTTCCCTGCTTTGGAAATGAGCTTACTGCATTGTTTTTTAGTAGCTAAGAAGATGGCAGTAGGCGGTGCTACCTCCGGTATCATGTACAACTTATTTCCCAAAGTAACAATAATAGCATGAGGCCTTAACTCATATAGAACATGTCGCTTCCATAGGTATGGTTGTCCTAATAATACATCACAAACATCAAGGGGATCAATGTCACATAATACCTCATCCGCGAAGGGCTTGATGTTGTATGGAAGGCGACACTGCTGGCTCACGCGAAGATCCCGTCCTTGGTGAAGCCACCCGATCGTGTATGGTTGGGAATGTGCTGTGATTGATAAGCCTAGCCGCTTCATGATCTCTGCCAAAATTAGGTTCTTTTTGGCACCCGCTATCGATAATGAACTATAGCAGGGAACCCTTTATCCACATTTGGGAGTGGAAGAGGCACTCCTCCTCCTATAGATATTTGGGTTCCTCCTTTTGGATCTTCATGGTGGTGACGGTGGCAATGGGCTTCGCATTGATAATCTGCTTCCCTTTGTCACTCCCCTTGTCAGGTTCTCACTTGAAGTCGGAACATGCATCTGAGTCCTAAGCTTTCAGCTTAGCCACAAGTGACTTCTTGGCATGACACTCACTTGTGTTGTGAGTGGACCTCTTATGGAACTCACACCACTTTCCTGTGTCCTTCTTCAGCTTCACGGTGTTGTTCTTTTCTTGCAGCTTTGGCAGGTTGTCTTGGGCCACCCTGCCTTGGCTTTGTCCTTTGTTCTGTGGTTTGGGGGCACCTTTCCCTTGCTTCAGATTAACAGATCCAAAGTCTCGCTTCTTCTGTTTAAACTTCAGCTCGATCTTGATAGCATATCGATATGGTGTGCCGACCGAGGAGATGTTTAGGAACTCCATCTCGTCTTAGATGTACCTGCGTAGGTAGCCATGGTATTTGAGTACCAAATGCTCCTTAGAATCCTTGATAGCCAACTTTGTGTGAAGGGTATGAAAAATATTGGTAAACTCCAGCACATCTTGGTCCCTTCCCTACCAGAGCATGGTCCACTTTATGTATTTATCCTCATAACTTTTGACATGGTAGTACTTCTCCTTGATGGCATCCCAGAATGAATTCCAAGTGAATGCAGATGAAAACAATGAGGTCGTACTTTCATCCTTCTGCTCGCAGCAGGTTTCCCACTAGTCCTTGACGTAGGTGGTAGCTTTGAGAAGATCAAAAGTAATATTTTCCTCACCGGAAAAATCATGAACAAAAGAGACACCCTTCTAGCATATTTAACCATTTATCTACAACATCTGCATCAATTTGACCTTGAAATATGGGAATGTCAAAGTTAACTTGTACCTTAAAGGGTGTGGCATTTGTAGGGTAGATGTTGGAAGCAGATGTGTCGCCCATGGGTAGCCACTGAAGGATCCGGGAAAACTTGTCCATAATCGCGTTCCTTTGTCGCTCGAGGGCCTCTTCAAGAAATATTTTGATAGGATCTCCTGACCCCTCGTCTTTCTTTTCATTTTCCATGGAAGGGCATCAGGATTTGAGAGGCTAGTCTTGTAAAGGTTCTACCAGTTCAAGCCCTAACTCCTTATATCCCGATCTCGTTGGGGACATGCAAAGAAAAACATAGAAAGAGAAGACCCCTTTGATACCACTAATTTGGATTTAAATAGGAACACAACAAATTATAGATCTAACCATAAATACAAAGATGCAGCAAAAATAATACTTCATTTCATTAATATAAAATACTGAAATATGCTTACAAATAGAAACAGAAATGAACTAGCTTGCGCAATGTGAGCCTATCTCTGAAAAGAGATGTGGAAACTATATGCCTCTGAACTGCGTTACAATGAGTCTCAAGGGACTTTTTATTATTGAGCAATAAGAGAAAACCCTAAACAACCAAAACCCTCACCCGAGGAGATGTAACACCAAGAGTTTATGGGCTCCATTTGGGTTATTTGGACAACCAACTTCTCGAGTTCGTGACTTGGTCATATTATCTCTGTTTGACATGCATGTTACCTTGTTTGAAAGATATCTCTAAGGACTACGCTAAAAGGCGATATTTCCAAAAAAATCATTAGCGATAGATTGCCTAAAAAACATTGTTTATGGCCTCAAAATGGCTCCGAAAGTTTAGGACCCAAAAAGCTACTAAAAATAGTAAACCGTGCTACAATTAAGGAAACTGAAAAATTGAAAGAAATAATGATGGGGGTCCAAGTGGAATTGGCGGGTGGCCACCAATACCCACCTGGATCAATTGGTCTAGAAATATTGAAAGAATGTCAACTACATGATAGTCTAATAATGGAAATAACTAGGACACAAGGACATCATGTGCAAGGATTTTTGGGTAAATGGTATCATGATTAATGTCATAGCTTCTAGTTAGTTATGTTGCATTTAAGATGATATTTCTTTATAATATTTTATGACAATGGTCAAGTGATGTACTCCCTTACGACCATTTGGTTAGAGGTGAACACTCCCACAAGATGTTTAATAAAATTAAATGTTTTCTAGTTTTTCCCTACAGGGTTTCCAAGGTTTATTAGTGTTCATTGAGGTGGGATTATCATGGTAGGTGTTTGACTAAATATCCTGCAGTTGCTGTCATGGTACAGGTGGTAGGGTGTAGGTTAAGTCGCAGTACTTTCTCTTTGTCATCGAAACTTTGAGATATAGAGCCAAGCCGACATCATACTACCTTGATGCAGCCGAATTGGGTCGTAGTTTAAATCTTGTACATATGTGACCTTTTTAATATTTTTCTTTGCCAATTTTATTAGAAAGTTTTTAATGATTGATTGGTATTATACTATTGAATCATGAAGTCTACATCATCATAGATCTCCCTTTTTTATATTTATATTTATATATATTTTTTTCAATATTCCTTGACCTTTTAGTTTCTTACTTCCCTTTTTTTTTTATTTATTAGAAATAATAGTAATTATTTAATAATTAGTATATTATTTTTATTTTTATTTGATGGTTAGTATATTTTTTATTTACAGGTATTTTATTATTTTTATTTTCTAATTTTAACTTTATTATAATTTTTCTAATGTTTATAATCAATTAAAAAACAAATGGCTCTTGTGATTAATTTGTTGCATATCTACTATTTATTAGTTCTATGTTTCTACTATTCATCTATGTCGTGATGATGAACCACAATAAACGATTCAAAACACGTCTACTTTATAACCTAAATGTGATTTTGTTTGCAAATATTTGATATAAATCATGACTCGCATAATCCTACATTATGATATTATTGATTTTAGTTATTTATCGTAAAAATCATTGATTTTGAAAGGGAAGTATAGCTTTTGGTTGTTCTAGATTGATGTCATGTGTAAAAATTAATGATGAACACCATGGACAGTGTTGTTTTTAAGGGGGGAGTATGTAATATCCCAAACCCATAAAAGTCATATATTTACATATTATGAGATATTATTAAATTTATGTTTAAATTTTTTAGTTAGGGTTCGATTTGATACAGTTGGAACTACCTTGCGATCCATTCCATAATGAAATCATGAGGTGGGGAACTTATTAAAGGGACAAAGTCGTAGAAGGGAAAAATATAAGAAGGATTGAAACAAGTGTGAAGTCGTGTGACACCCAATATTAAACCCTTTTATTAATTATGTCGTCAACATCTAGGAATCTCTGAGCATATTAGTTGGGTGAAAAAAAACTCTCTATTGGTCTCAGGCTCTTCTTCATAGGTGCATTGGTTTGTTTACGGAAATGGCTACTACACACAGTGTTTTACGTTGGAAAAAATTAACAAGTGAAGGAAAATCTAATAAGTATCCCTTCTGATATCTTCCCACCATTCTGGATTTTTATTTAAGCTTACATTGATAATAAGCATATAAATCATGGGGTGAGGGAATGTTGAGGTCAAGAAGATTGAGAATAGAACGAGCCAACATGTTACTAGTTGCAACTTGTGTAAGAATGGACTATTGAAAAAAAAGTATATGAGCTTTCATTGTTGTGCGATATAGTAGTGGGTCTCATATTTTTCTCCAAACATGGGGGACTCCATGAGTTTACAAGTAAGAGCTACTAGTTATATTGAAAGCCAATGGCTTGCCAAGTCAGGACTACTTAAAGGCACAATGTTTCTCCTAGCTATGAAAGAGATTGTTAGGCTACATTTTAATCAGAGATATGTAACTACATATTTTGTTCAGAAGAATAGGTAGTTCTTGTGGTTCTTTGGAAAACAACATGTTGTTTTGTCCTTAGTTATATG
Source organism: Pinus taeda (assembly GCA_000404065.3). Taxonomy (NCBI): domain Eukaryota; kingdom Viridiplantae; phylum Streptophyta; class Pinopsida; order Pinales; family Pinaceae; genus Pinus; species Pinus taeda. The sequence continues at coordinate 10,218 of APFE030268011.1, read as the reverse complement.
TGCTTTATTATATGAAAATTATAACTGATTATGATAGATTTCTTGGAAAGAAATATATATATTATATATATATATATATATATATATATATATCTATATATATATATATATAATTATATATATATATATAGAAAAGAATAATTATTATGTTAGACTTTGGAAAAGATGAATGTATTTGCATGCTCTATTGTGTTAGATTTGTTGGAAAATAATATGTATTCACAAGCAAGCATAGTAGTTATTGTGTTTGTTTCCTTTTGGAAAATATTATGCATTTTCATGTGCAAGAATAATATCTATTATGTTACTTTCTTTTGGAAAAGAACATGCATAAGAATAATATCTATTGTGTTGGTTTATTTTGGAGAAGAATACATAATTGCATGCATAAGATAATAGTTGAGGGAAATTTCTTTTCAATAAACTTTATATAATTATATGCATAAAGATCATAACTAATGTGCTAGTTTCCTTTAAAAGATTATAAATAGTTGTGGTGGTTTTTCTTTTGGAAAAGAATGTGTGCTCATGCGAAGGAAATAATAGTTATGGTGGTGTTTATCTTTGAAATATTTTCCTTGTTATTATGCAAAGAAATGGTAATAACCATGGAGGTTCTTTAATATTATCGTGTTTTTATGGGTAGAAGTAGAATGTAACTGTTTCCCTTCTCATGATACATGTGAAGTAAGGATAAGTGAGAATGGCTTAGCAATATTTATGTATTTTACCTTATACATGCAAGTTATGGATGGAGAGTTGTGTCATAACCATACACATATAAAGATAATTTAACATGTTTTGATAGTTATGTGCTACTAATTAATCCATGTGCAATATTAATAAGAGGCATGCCTCAATACTTTGTATGTGTTTTAATTATGCACATCAAAATATGCTTGAAGCATAACTAGTAAAATATTTATTATTTAGATGTTAGGGTTTGCTGATACTAGTGATTGTAGGAAAGGATTGTAACTCATACGAATGACAAAAAAATAACTAGTGGTCAACACAGATTGAAGGAATGTCAACTAAATGATAGTCCACTAATGAAAATAACCAGACCACAAAGACATAATGTTGAAGGATTTTTGGGTAAATGATATCATGATTAATGTAATCACTTCTAGTTAGTTATGTTGCATTTAAGATGATATTTATTTATGAAAATGGTCAAGGGATGTAATCCATTACAACCATTGAGTAAGGGGTGAACACCTCCACAAGACGCTTAATAAAATTAAATGTTTGCTAGTTTTTCCCTACTAGGTTTCCAGGGTTTATCGGTGTTCATTGAGGTGTTTGCCTAATGTGTCATTCTAATGTCATTGGTTCCTTATATGACGTTAACACTGACATAATCAAACATTTGAGTAATTAGTCTAATTAAATGAATGGTGATAAGGATGTGAGATTACAGCAAGGAGATTTATGATAATATACTCCTATAATGGTTCGTATGGTTATGTAACTTACTATTCCATTCTTAAAGTTACTTTATGTAATGATGAATATTTTATCTAATGGTTAGTTAAAGGTATGGAATAAGTGATTTGGAATTTACATGCTTGTAAATTCTAAGAAAATTGTCTAATCCTATGTATTTTTACATAAGGTTTATTGGGGGATGTTACAACCATTTTCCAAAATTGAGCTAAAAGAGCTAGACATCAAAACCATAGAGAGTTTGTGGTATGCAACTTAAAAAGAGGGGAAACCAATGGCCCAATTCAAACCATAGAAAATTTCAATCATTATCTAACAATGAGCTGAGAAAATGAATCATTGCAATGATTAGAGTTTGTCTCATGCTAAGGAAAACCAATATCCAAATTCAGACCATAACTACCATTATCCAAAATTCGGCTGAAAGGTACAGATATGAAAACCATAGAGTTTGCGGCATGCAATCCCAATAGAGGAGGAACAGGTGGCCAAATTTAAACCATACCAAAGGTCAATAATTTTCCAATAATGAGCTGAGAGAATGAAACATGATAACCGTAAAGAGTTTGTGACATGTTAGGGGAAACCAATAGCCAAATTTAGACCATAAATCAACAAACAGGACAAACTTAAAATGACCTTGTAACTAAAATAAACTTGTACATATAGCAGATAGAGCCAATATCCATATTTAACTAACATGCATATAGAACTAAATAACCAAAAAGAGATTATGAGTTAGAACTTAAACATTAAGAGATCAGGTAAGTAGTATTTATATTGGTTAGTTGTAAACCTCTTTATTCCTTCACTTTTTTACAATGATATATTTATAAAATAAAAAAATAACTTTTTGAATTATAAAATTTTATTTGTAATATGTAAATATATATGTATATATTCATTTTTTGTGGTAGGTAAGCACCCACCGGCGGATTGAACCAGTGAACTTATTGCAAGGAGTGCCTAACAGTGCAACTCATTCACTGTCATCCAAAGCCCCATGGGCCTTATTCAAAATTAAAATAAATTTATAAATATAATTAATATTTTAATGAGTATAGTGATTAAGGATATATAATGCTTTTAAAAGATCATAAATACAAATACTCTTTAAATCATAGATGCATGGCAGGTACATCAACTAGAATGTCGGCATGCTTTAATAAAACAAAAAACAGTGATGGTTATGAAGTTTTGTAGTCAAATGGGCTCTCTGTTTCAAGTCTTTATTGGTCTTGGTAGACATTAAATATCATCTTACTTGTTTTAACACTCTATAGCAGTAATATTAAGTCAACATTAATCTGTTGAATTGAGGCTTTTGTGATCCATATCAAGTATGAGAGATTTTTCGGCGTAAATCACATTATGAAATATTTAACACGTCGACAAATATTTCATAATGTGATTTACGCCAAAAAATCTCTCATATTCAACATTAATTTTTAATTTTTATTAAAATAAAATAATTTGTATATATAAAATTTTTATTAAATAAGTAGGATAAAACAACTATTTATTATAAACTAAATTTAGATTTTTAGTTTATATTATATATAATAATACATATAATTTTTTAAATATTTCAATATAAAATATTATTATATTTAATTATAATTAAAAATATTAATAGTAAGAATTGATTTCAAAAATTAATAGAAATATATATAATATTTTAATATAATAAAAATTATAGAAAACTTTAAATTTGATAAGTATTAGAGATTGAATTAAAAAAGAAAAAAAACCTTTTAATCATTTAATGTATTTAAAATGATTCTTTTTATAAATTATAGAAGTTAATATGAAAGTAATTTAAATATATTTGATTTTAGTTATATAATATATTAAGATTGTTAATGTATATGGTGAAAATTTTATTTATATTTATTAAAAATTTTAATTAACACAAAATTAAATTATTAGTAATATTATTTTAACTTTTATTACTATTTAAATTTTTCTAAAATATCTTTAGAATTTTATTTAAAAGTAAATAATTATAATGGTTAGTAGAGATATAATCTTTATTGTAAATAAATCTAGACTTTAATTTTATTAATATAAATTATTTTATAATAAATCTTTAATAGAATTATATTAAATTATTATCAATTTACTTAATAATTATTAATAATAAATTAAATTCTAAACCACCATTTGAAAACAAAATAAACTTTAAATTAAATATATTTAGAATTATTAATTAGATTAAATATAATTAAAACTATTAATTAAATTACTATAATTTAAAAAATATATATATAACCTTATCATAACTCTAAATGTATATGTCCCTCTCTCTCTCTCACATGTGTGCGCGCGCGCGCACACACACACACACACACACACATATATATATATGTACTTGTTTATCATCTTAATGGCATGCAAAAGGGATCCATCGACGACCTCTCACGGGGTACCCAAAATCAAAGCCCACGCAGGGGTGCCAATTCGTAAACAAAAACAAGTAAAGCTCACACAGGGGTCCTGAGTAAGATCCAATTAGAATGAAACACGTGGACTGAAAAAACATTAGGAAAGAGCCCTAAGAAAAAAATAAAAAGTTGGAACCTATCTAGCATAGCTGTCAAGCGGAGCCCACTAGGCATTTGGTGGATGCTCCTCCACAACTCGACAGTCGTAGTCACCCAAGTCCACCGACTCTTCCTCGATTTGACAGCCGTAGTCAGCCCCCTCCGCCACTGCTGCAGACGTGACACCCTGGCTGCCACCGACCTCTTGCGTGCTGCCCGAGTAGCCATTGACTGCATGCTTGCCTCGAGCCATTTCCTCGCCATGCAGGGTGTTGCCATGGCCATCTTTGTGCCTGAGTGAACTTGTCTTTCTATCCGTGTTTTCTCCAACTCCTGTGTCTCGCGTCTCCTCGGCCTTCTCCTGCTTGCTAGTCTTCCCTTTCTCTGGTTCAGGTCCTGAGTCCGTGTAGCTTGCTCCTCCTATTGACTGAAATCTTCGTTGAATGCCACTATGATAGTGGCAATAATGGCGGGTCAATGCAGCGTGCTTTGAAAATGAATGTGTAGTGCGGTAAGAAGGGTGAGGGGGGTCAGGAGGGCTAGTCAATTGGGTGGAAACATTTGCTCTTCTTGCCCCATATACATGTGCCTAGCCTCTGGCGCTGCGGGTATTTGCGAGAGAGATGATCTCTGGATTGATCAGATTAAAGGGAGGAGGAAGGCGTCTCCGGTTTAGTGGTGGGTGGTAAGGCTGGGCAAGTGCTATAGCCTCAACTACTACCGCGTCTGCTACGTAGCCTATGGTGAATCTGCGTCATTACATGTCCGACAGGTTGGCAATTAAAGTTTTGGGCTGGGATGACAGTGGTATATTCAAAATGAGTAGCTGGTGAGGTAGAGTTCACTCTAGGATTACTGATGCTATTTAGCATGGATGCAGAGGAGTTTTGGGTGGAATTCAAAATGCAGTGAGTGGTTTGGGTGAAATGGATGCCATTTCCCAAATCCACACAGCTAAGAAGCCAACAACGTCACCCTGTGATTGTGCAGATGTTCAGCTCCTCAACTTGAGAGGGGCAAGAGCATCTAAGTGGGGAGGTGGAGAATAAATTCTAGCCAGCGTTTTCCATGGCCTTAAGCCTACTGCATCCATCTCGACTTGAGCACTAGATTAATGGTGCCTGTAGGTTAACTGTGTTGTGCCATAAATTGGCATGGAGGAGGATGAGGGTGGCCATGTGGCTCGGCCGCCTGTCGTTCTCATGTCTTATCTTCATTAATTTCCAATTAATCACCCACATCCAGGTGGTAATATCTATTTGTTATAAGTTTAGTGTTTTAATTTTTAATAGGTTCAAATACTATGCATTCAATCTTGTCAGTATTAGTGTATATCCATGATCCAAACCAATGCCAAAATATTTCTTGTCAAATGTTTATTTTATCATTAAATCCTATACCATATATTATATTATGTAAATAATAATATACACCATATTAGATTATCTAAATAGTGATATAAACCATATTAATTAATTTACTTTTGAGTTATTATTGGTGACATTCAATAATTTTACTTTGTGGGTCTCTTATATGTCCTATAAGATAACATTATTCATTTCTCATAGATAGAAACGCAGTCAAAGATACATTTAAGTTTATGATGTACCTATGATTATTTATGTCCTATAAGATAAAGTTAGTCATTTCTCATAGGTCCAAATACAGTCAAAGATGATTTTAAGGTTATGATGATTTTAGGATGATTTTATTGTGAGTGTTCCTACAATTTCAAACCAAAATTTAGCATTCAATACATCATTTTTGTGTTATGGTCATTTTGTTTTTTATTTTTTATGATAAATATGTGAATTTTTTTAACATAAATGTGTTATTGAAGGGTAATTTTATTAATGAAACATTTATTGGTGAAGGGTTAATTTATTATCAAAACATGGCTTTTGAAGGGAAAAATTTTAAGCATAGCGTTTCTTGATGGGAAACATAAATACCCAAAACATAAAAGAAAAATTGTTTGACAGGTAAAAGGAAATCCAAATTCCCACCCTGGTCAGGAAGGCGGCACCATGATAGACCCCAAAACATTTATAGTCGGCTGAACTTGGGAGCAATATTCTTTCATATGAAGCTTCTCCATGGATGAAACTCGCCTCTGCCTTGTTTTCAAAGGTGTTAAAATATGCTGGGACGAACAATGATGTTGCTGTTAAATAGATGGAATGAATGGATCATCATGGTAGGCATTTGACTAGATAGTTGTTATCTTGATAAATGTGGTAAGTGCTTAGGTTAAGGGAAAATATTAACCACTAATCATTTAGCTTGTAATTCCTCTATGTTTTTGGAATTATTGTTTTAGTAGTGAGATTATTGTTAGAAATGGCATGAAAGTCGAGATTTACCTTGTTGAAAAAATTATGTCAATGTAATTATTTGATTTGAATAAACAATTATATCATTGGAGAATTAAATTGGAAAAGAAAAAATTATTTATTAAGGTCATTATTCCAATTCCTGATCCAAGGTGGATGGATAGGATGGACATAAAAATTTCCCAAATCACTCCCAAAAAACCCTTGGAGTAATTTAGGTGATTGACTAGTCGGGGAGAGAAAAATCTAGGAAAATCGATGAGTGTGGGGGAACAACAGGGTGAATAAATCACCGTAGTGGAAAAGGAGGGCTTTAAAGAAAGGAAAAAAATCCTTTTCAAAAATAAAAAAAAAAGGAAAAGCCTAGGTTATGGGCATTAGTAGCACCTATAAATGACGGGACATCATGATAGAATGTGTGCTAGGGAAAGTAAGGCATAAAAATGCCTTTACCAGAACAACAGAGGTTGTTGGTTTTTGGGAAAAGAAATATCTTAGCAAGGGGGAGAACTAGAGGAAAAGGTTCATGGTTGGGAGGCAAATCATTCTTTCCAAGTTATTTCTATAGCTACAGTAAGAATTGTTAGATCAAAATAGTCATTTCAATTGCATAAATGATACTCACTAGGATGTATTTGATTTAACTTGATGTTATGTTGTATATGAAAATGATTTGCTAGCTCTAATACCTACTTGTTTTTTTATTTTCAAGTAGAGAAATAGCTACACATAAATCATAGAAATATGTTACAAACTGAGAATATAGTAGTATTAACAATTATAGTATTTAAATGTGTGTAAATTAGCTGATCTTGTTAGGAAATTTTGTAAGATCTCATATACACTCGTAGAAATGTATCTTAGTAACAACTAGACTATGAATGCTTCTTTAAAGTTGAGTAATATGAATGAAACTTTGGTCTACTCGTATTTTCGCATGCAACCATAAGAATTATTTACTTAAAAATAAATGATACTCTGGTCTACAATCTATATTTTAGCGTGTAGTCAGAAGAATGTTCAATTATTGGAACACGGTCTATTCATACATGGTAATTTAACATATAATAGTAAGTCAAGAGACTTAGCCGAGGTGGTAGGAAATTATTTGGAAAAAAATATAACGAAACAAGTTACACCGACATAATGACCATTCATTCTTAGGGAGGTTCGAAAGTTTTGCTCAATCTTTTAGGTGTGAGTAATCCAAAATAAAATGAAAGAGAAACTATGAAAAATTCGTCATGGGTGTAATTCATCCAGAGTGGTTATTGAACCGAACCCATAAGCTATAGAACAAACAAAAACAAAAAGAATGTAGAGTTGTAATCATACATAGTCAGGTTTCGATCTAATTTCAATACTGTAATATAATACAGCCTATGCTTTTCAAGTGAGGCACATAATTGCATTACGCTATACATTTGAATAACCAGAGGAAAATTGCTGAATGAGGAGAGTGGAAGAGCGGAAAACCAGGGTTGAGGGTTTATGCGTGGGATTTTCTCCATGGACGGGTGCAGTGGAGGGAGCTCCACTCCCTCCTTCAGTTAGGTAGTGATTAACAAGAGCAAGACACCTCCAGAATTAGGCAGGGGTAACACGATGGAAGGAGGAAAAAATAGGGAAGAGGAAACAGAAAGTAACAAGGAGAAGGAAAATGATGGCACAAAAGAAAAAGACGCAAATGACAAAAAATAGGGAACAAAAGGGACCGTGCAAGCCCAAAGCTGAAGTCACTCCCAGAGTAATCTTAAATAACCCTGAGCTGCAGGCCCACAGGGAGCACATGCAGACTTATGCAATCATATGCAAATTCGTGGGACTATGGCTCACCGAAAATTCTTTACAAACATGGATTAGATACCACTGGAAGCCTAAAGGAAGCATTAATCTTCATCTAGGATCCAAGGGTTTTTTCACTGTGGTGTTTGCTAACATTGAGGAAAAAGACAAAGTGTTTGAAAGTGGGCCCTACTTCTATGCAGCAGCAGGGCTCTACATACGGCCATGGATGATGAACTTCATGCCAGAGCGGGAAACCTTTACCTCAGTCCCGGTTTGGGTAAGACTCTATTCGCTACCTCAGGATTAATGGCAAATAGAATCACTAATAGCCATAGGAAATAAATTAGGGAGATATGTCAAAACTTCTGAAGCTAGAAGAAGGGGAAAATATACCTCCTTTTCTAGGATTTGTGTAGAGATGGACCTATCTAGAGCATTTCTAGATGAGGTTATATTGGAGGTTTATGATGAGGAATGGGTGCAGATGGTTGACTACGAGCATATTCCATTTAGATGTCAAAAATGTCATGAACACAGGCACCTTCTTAGAGACTATCCTCTCAGTAAGGCAGAGAACAAAAGCAAACCTAACATAATGAAAGAAACAAATGGCTTTCACAAAGTAGCTTACAAAGGTAAAAACGGAAAAAAAAGCGACAAAACATCACCAAAGTAGAGACCTAAAAGTGAGGCCAAATTAGTTCCATGTTCTTGAAGAGGAGGAAGATGCGGCAGTTGAAAATCAAGTTATGAAGGATGGAGATGATAAGCAGGAAAAGGAAGAAGAACAAGATCAGGAACAGGTAAAGGAAAAAAGAAAGGGATCATGATGAGTGAATAAGAGATGGATATGGATCAGGAAATGACCCAGAGCGAGATGGAAATGGAAGACAATGAACTACAAGGGATTCTCGACAGAGAAAACCTAGATCTAGAAGGGTTCTGGAAAAAGGGAACAACAGATGGAGTAGAATCTCTACCACAAGAAGAATGCAATGGAATAAAGTAGTTATTCTTATGGAAAACTCAGACAAAGGGCTTGGTAGAAGATAACAACATTGAAAGATGAGGCAAGTAGAGAATGAAAGCAGTAAAATCAACTCCAGGATTAGCTCCAAGAAACCCTGGGAAAAAAGGGGGTAGAAAAAGGCAGAACGAGCTATTAATGGAATGTGGAAAGCTCATGATAGACTTGAGTAAGATGAAATACCTAACCAGTTACTCCTTTACCAATCTGTAATTATGAAGTTTACAGCTTGGAACATCAGAGGTCTAGGAAGAAAAAGAAAACAGAGAATGCTGAATAATAGAATGAAACAGGTAGTCCTTGATATAATTTTTTTCCAATAAACAAAATTCTCTATTCAAAGGATAAGAAAAATCCATAGTAAGTGGCTCAGCAGATATGAGTTTATAGAAGTCAAAGCAGAAAATACAATAGGGGGTATCCTCATCCTATGGAATCCCCAAAAAATAGGTATTATTGATGCGGAGGTATCAAGGAATTATTTATCAGTTGTTATACAGCCTGTAGGAGATAGCGACACTTATCTTGTAACAAATGTTTATGGCCCTCAAAGGTTAGATGACAAAATCAAGTTTATTGAGTCCTTAGTGGACCTTCAAAACATATTTGCAGGGCTATCGTCGGTTATAGGAGGATATTTCAACATGATTAGATCTCTCTTAGAGAAAAAAGGGGGCATAAGAGCACTAAACAAAGATTCCTCAACTTTCCAATGTTTTTTAGAAAACATGAAACTGGTGGACATTGAGACAAATAATGGTCTTTGCACTTGGAACAATAAAAGAGGAGGGGATTCCCAGGTAGCTTCCAAGCTAGACAGATTCATGATCTCTGAAGAGCTCATGCTTCTAGATAAGGAAATAATAGCAGATATTCTTCCTTTTGGAGGCTTAGATCACTGGCTGATTCAAATGGAGATCAAGGGCATAGGTACCCCAAGAAACAAACCGTTTAAGTTTGAAAATTTTTGGCTTTCACACCCGGATTTCATCAACAACATTGGAAAATGGTGGGCTGAAGACCTGCAGATTCAGGGATCATCTATGTTCCTGCTACATAAGAGATTAAAACAAATCAA
>APFE030268003.1:0-12604 GCA_000404065.3 Pinus taeda | reverse complement strand
TTGAGTAAGTATAAAAAGACATTTTATTTATTTACCATACCTTCACTTTACTTATATTTTATTTGTTTACACCCTTGCATGTATATAAGGTGACTTATGGAGTAAATATAAAAAATGCTTTATTTATTTACCATACCTCTCATTTATTTATATTTTTATTAATTTACCATACCTCTTTTATAAATATGGTATTTGGGCCTTTGGCCCATAGGATTCACTTAACGTATTCTTGAAAATGGGTGAATGGAAGGTTGTAACTCCTAATTTCAAGGGCTAAATTTAGCTTTTTTACCCTCTCCCTTAAAATAAGGTGGGCTATTTGAGGTGATTTATAAAAATGTACTATAATACAAAATATTCGCCCACTAAAAATTTAAAACCCCTTAATTTCACCAAAGGGCGAACATTCACCCCTAAAATCACCCCTAATAGGTACTGTTTAGAGCATCAAATTCGCAGGGAGAAGACAGTTCCAAGAACAACACAAGAAAATGGTGTGTCAGAAAGGGTGAACAGAACAATCATGGACTATGCAAGGTGCATGAGATTGCATGCAGGATTGCCTTTACAGTTTTGGGCAAATGTTATAGATACTGTTGTTTATCTAATAAACAGAGGGCCTTCAAGTTCCTTGGACGGTGGTGTTCCAGAGGAAGCATGGACAGGTAAAAATGTAAACTACTCCTTTTTAAAGCCTTTTGGTTGTGAGGCCTTTGTCCATATTGATAAAGAAAATAGAACAAAGCTTGAGGCAAAGTCAAAGAAATGTACCTTTATTGGATATGGTGTTAATTGTTTTGGTTATCACTTATATTATTACGAAAATCACAAAATCATTAGGAGCAGAGATGTAATATTCAATGATAAGGTCTTGTATAAGAATCAGTTGCAGGAAAAGAAAGAGGAAAAAGAAAACAAGGAATACACAGTTCTTGATGAAATCACTAAAAAAGTAAAGGTGCCTGAAAATAATAATAATCAACAACCACAACAACAACAACAACCACCACAACAACAACAGGCACCCCAAACACCTGAAAGTGGTGTTAGAAGATCTACCAGGATAAGTAGACTCCCTGAACAATACTCTCCTTCATTATATTATTTATTGTTAACCGATTCTGGTGAACCTGAATGTTATGAAGAAGTAATGCAAGTTGAAAGCAGGAAGAAGTGGGAGGTGGCCATGGAAGAAGAGATGGACTCCTTAATACATAACCAGACTTGGGACTTAGTCAGGTTGCCTGCAAGAAAAACTAAATTGAAGAATAAATGGGTTTACAGGCTGAAGGAAGAAGGAGGAAAATAGAGGTACAAAGCTAGACTTGTGGTGAAGGGGTTTGCACAAAAGAAAGGTATTGATTTTGATGAAATATTTTCTCCTGTTGTTAAAATTACTTCAATCAGAACTATTTTAAGTCTAGTAGCATTTGAATATTTGCATCTTGAGCAATTAGATGTAAAGACAGCCTTTATCCATGGGGATTTAGAGGAAGAGATATATATTCAGCAGCCACAAGGATATGAAGTAAAAGGGAAGGAGAAACTAGTGTGCAGGTTGAAGAAGAGCTTCTATGGCTTAAAACAGGCTCCAAGGAAGTGGTATCTAAAATTTGACAAGTTTATGTTTGAATAAGGTTATACCAGATGTCACTCTAATCATTACGTTTATCTGAAAAAGAAAAATGATGGAAGCTATATTATATTGTTATTGTATGTAGATGACATGCTTGTTGCAGGGTCTAACATGAAGGAAATAAATGTGCTCAAAAGAAAATTGGCAAATTCATTTGCAATGAAGGATTTGGGAGCTGCAAAACAAATCGTTTGTATGAGAATAACTAGAGACAGGAAAAATCGCAAATTAACATTGTCTAAGAATGAGTACATACAAAAGGTGTTAAAAAGATGTAATATGCACAATGCAAAACCAGTTAGTACACCTTTTACTATCCATTTCAAACTTAGTAGGGAAATGTGCCCAAAGACCCAAGAAGACATGGATTATATGTCTAAAGTTCCATATGCATCAGCAGTTGAAAGCTTAATGTATGCAATGGTCTGCACAAGGCCTAATATTGCACATGCAGTGGGAGTTGTAAATAGGTACATGAACAATCTAGGAAAGGAACAATGGATGGCAGTGAAATGGATTCTCAGACATTTGAAAGGTACCACAAATCAAGCATTATGCTTTGGTAATTCCAACATTTCTCTACAGGGATATGTTGATGCAGATATGGCAGGTGACAGAGATAACAGGAGGAGCACTACAGGATATGTATTTACTATAGGTGGAACAGTTGTCAGTTGGGTTTCAAAAATCCAAAGTGTTGTTGCACTTTCAACAATAGAAGCAGAGTATGTTGCTGCTACACAGGCTAGTCAAGAAATGATTTGGTTACAAAAATTTATGGGTGAATTGGGTAAGGAGCATGATATGGGCACATTATACAGTGATTCATCTTGCAAATAACTCAGTATTTCATTCTAGGACTAAACAAATACAACTCAAGTACCATTTCATACGATCAGTATGGGAAAATGGAGAGTTGAAGCTGGAAAAGATACACAGTAGCCAAAATCCTACATGTATGCTAACAAAATTTATAAGCAGGGAGAAACTGAGAATATGTTCAGTTTCAATTGGTCTTTAAGGATGACGATGAAGATGAAAAATAGCCAGGTCCAAAGAGGAGTCATTGTCCAACAAATGAAGCAGCGGTGGGGTTGCTACAATCATTCTCCAAGTGGGAGATTGTTGGGTGTGGAGAATGATTATTTAGAAGTCTTTGTTTCAGCCGGATGTATACCCCAGGAAGTTTGTACACCCCCCATGCAGGGGGGTGCGGGGGGGACTTGTCCCCCCTGCACGGGTTCGGGGGGGTTGATCCCCCCCTACCTGGGGGGTTTTGGGGCCAGTGGTACCCCAACAGGGGTTTCGGGGGCAGCGCCCCTAAAGCTAAAAATAGAGGTAAAATTGCCTTGTAAAAGTATAGTAATTTCTAGTCAATTTGGGATATTCATTAGGCGGATGATCTGACAGTAGAACTTATGTTTATTTTAGGGTTTTTTTCCCTAGAAGGTAACCTCCTCTCTTTTTATGAGGGAATTTGTATTTGATGTTGTGTAATAGATGTGTATTCTCTGAGCGAGAAATAGAGAGGTGAGACTGTGAGAGAAAACATAGGATATTACAGCAGATCTGCTATAGGTTGTGTCTCTTCATTTTGTTGGGTAATAGAAAGGAAGTACTGGTTGTTCGGGGTGGACATAGCCCAAACTGGGTGAACCACGTATATCTGTGTCTCTCTTGTTTTGTGTTTATATTTCTGCAATATTTTATGTGTTCCATTGCTCTGTAATATATAATTTTCTAGCAGGCGATTCATGCAGGGCCTTCCATTGTTTCAACAATTTTTTATCACGTGCTTCAAGATCAAAATGGTGAAAAACATATTCAATCATATCATTGAACTTTTTGAATGAGTGCACGAAGTTATGAGGAAATATGCTACACCATCACAATGGGTGGTCTTGAAGTGTGTGTGTGAGTAGTGAACATACCTCTATTTCATTAAAACCTTCCATGTTCTCCATGAGCGCATGGAATTAATCTAGGTGATCAAAATAGGCCACTTCACCTTCACCATCATATGTGATTTGTGATAAGTCACCCGATAACTCTCTCTCAACGTGAAAGATATGTCTGTTGAATAGATATTCCAAAGGGTGAACCATAAGAAACTCCATGATAGATGTGCAATGATCCAACCCAGATTGTGAGGACTCTGCTTGTCATTTGGGCCTCCTTCTAGTGCCACAATGTTGACGATGTTGGAACCTCCAGCATTCAAGGGATCTAATCGGTATGAAGTCCCAACTAGACCTCACACCATTTGGTGTAGGAGTCCCATCCGGTACGATGGACTAATTGCCATTATCTTAAAGATATACCTTAGCTCTTGCTTGCCATCACATGAGAGTGGTCTGCTTCATCTTTGAACAATGAGGTTCACATGCTTGGTGAGTTCTAGTGTTACTTGTGTCAAGGTTATTTCATCGTGGAGAGAGAGGGTGGAAGTGATTCTCTAGTCAAAATGGAGGAAGTCCCAAATCTGTCAGAGACACACAACACAACAGGACATGCATAGCTTCTGGAGGAGCAGCCCACACGGATGTTGCAGTCACAACACAACAGGACATGCATAGCTTCTGGAGGAGCAGCCCACACAGATGTTGCAGTCACAACACACAAGGGAAGATAGCACATACAACACCTAGCAGGACAACCCACATGAGTTTGGCAGTCCTTAAAACAAGTTTACATGAAAGGTTCTTCCTGATGTCTGGGAGGTAACCAACATAGGCATGACAACATTAATAACTTATATAAAACATTTTCAAAATTTTATATATTAGAACAACTAAATGAGTTCGATTGTTTAACACAGGTTAAAGAAACATGTATTACAAGTGTTCAAGATTAATCTCACAAATAGTTACAACACGTGTGAAAACATGTTTGCCTACTATCAGGCTTATGAATTAAATGAAAGTTCCAAGACACATTGGTACACCATACATCACTAACCCTATAGGTAGGGTGTTGGAGCCACTACTCTCTCCTCAAAGAAAATATTACAGACTCTTAAGGCTATGTGGGAGGAGGCAAGGTGAAAATTCCTTTGCATGTACAAATGAAGGGTATTTATAGCCAAGGGTAAATTTGGCCCTTGTGACTATTCGACTTCCCTCATGACTATTTGACTTCCATGACCTTTCAACTCTATGTGACTCTTCATATTACAAGTGGGTGTCTTTGGCTTACACATTACATTACATTGATTTACATCAGTATGGCCCACAGTAGTGATGTGGTTGACAAGACTCATGACAAAAATTGACACAAAAGGGCTGGTATGTTCATGCTAGTGGTGGTGTGCATGTCAAGTTTTAGTGTTGTTGAGTAATGCATGTCCTCTTGGTTTATCACAGCTTCACCTCTACATGGAAAGGTGTGCAGAGTCTTCGATGGTCATTGGTTTTTGCTTGATGTTGCATGTACATGTTGATCCTTTCCTTGTACTTTGGCATGCTTGACATTTTCATCCATTCGCAAAGTATTATCCTCACATCGATCATTCGTTCGTCCATTCGTGAACACATATCCTTCCATGTACCCTCCTTGTTCAACCCATATGTCGTTCATGATGAGACAACATCAAATACATAAACCTCTTAGTCTACCATGATGCATGGTCATTCACTTTTGGATGCAGGTGACTATGAGAGAGGACAATGCTATGAAACTGTGCAAGGCAAGTTTCAAGGTGGGATGTGGGCTTCGGGAACTGGTGGTGGAAATTGTGCAGAAGTCACTGGGATGCTGAAATGGACTATCCTTATCAGTAGTTACTATCCGCAGGATGTGGCTCAGTTGGAGCATAGATCTACACAATTTCCGGAGGGAAGCAGTGTGGGAAGCAGAGGGGCTTGGCAGTAAAAACTATGCAATTTCTAAAGGGAGCTAGTTGCAGGCTATAGGAGGCTTGGTAGAAAAAACTGCACAATTCTTGGAGGGAGCTGGAAGCAGGCTTCAGTGTTGCTGGAGACAAAAATTGCGCAATTGATGGGAGGCTGACCTGTTGAACTCCTCTACACAGTTTCTGCCCTGAGTGGGATGTTGGGAAGTTGAGGGGATCTCTCATCAAATTTATGTAGTTTTTGGGGTGAGAAGTGGGTCGGATGATTGGGTGGCTACCTAGAAAAACTAAGCAATCTTTTGAGGGAGATATGGACGAGCACTTGGTTTCTGTCTGGCCTGTTTGTGGAGTTTCCTTAGTTAGTGGAGTGGGCAAGGTATGTAGCTTCTGCGTAATTTTTGAGGGGAGTGAGTCCCGGGGTCACTGGTTGGTCAAACTCTTTGGTTGACTAGTAAGAGGTTTGGTTGATCAACCTGCAGAAAGGGTAGATTGAAATGGCTTGTTGGACACTTCTGCACTATTTTGGGTGACAGTCGGTTGATTCAGTTGCAAGGTGTTGGTTAGGTTGTTAGAGGGTGATCTGGTCATCAGAACTTCAACAAAATGACTAAGCGTGTGAGCGAGTGAATTTGTGCATACGCAACCTTGCAATGCACACTCAACATGACTCGACGACAAGATGCCTCACACCATCAAGACAACATAATCTCAGCATGACTAAATAATGGTGTAAGAAACAAGCGTGAATATTGTGATCGATCATTGAACAACAGCTATGACACTTGCGCAACAGTGCATACAACATTGTGTGTGAGTGCGATAGATGTGTACATGGTGAACACAACTCAAACAAAACCTCAACATCACTAGAACGAGGTCATAAGCATGACATAAAAATCAACATGTGGAAGACAAAAGTTGGTCGAACAAGTGAAAAAGAAGCAAGGCATGTAGAAGAAACACATGAGATGAATTTTCTTGTTTGTGCACATGCATGTTTCTTAGGATAGGATGATAGGGCAATGACAAGAAGTCCTGCAAACTCAACTAAGAGGTGTACTTCTGAACTATATATAGTCATTGTACATGATACATGTATATGTGTTTGTAAATGTATCTTGTTGTTGGTCGACTAGTTTCGCTTGTAAGCACACTTTTTACATTGTCGATTATGTCACACAATGCTTATCGACTTGTGTCAATTGTTTCGCACCTTGATTATCGACTTGTGTTGATTGTGTTGCATATGTTTTGTCGACGTGTATCGGTTGTGTACACACTTGCTACATTTATGGTTG
This sequence comes from Pinus taeda, assembly GCA_000404065.3. Lineage (NCBI taxonomy): Eukaryota > Viridiplantae > Streptophyta > Pinopsida > Pinales > Pinaceae > Pinus > Pinus taeda. Next base: position 5,820 of record APFE030268003.1, on the reverse strand, counting down.
AGTCCATTGTTCAACACATTTTAGGTCAACTTGTTGTTGATGATTGTCTTGTTGCACAATGTACCTTTGCCGTCATTTGGTGCAGGGAATGAAATTGGCGCAAAGCAGTGCACAATTCCATGACCTAGAAAGCATGCAAGCAAAGAGGCCTCAAATTTCAGCATGGGTCTCTACTTGGTTCATTAAGGTTTGATTACTTTTATTTTTCATGAACAGAACCATTGTACTTCTTCTTGAGAATATTTTGCAGCATGTATCCCAAGATTTTGGGATGATCATTTGCATTACTTTCAGCATGCTACAACCAATACAAGCATTCTTCTACAACTACTTCATTTTTAGAATTTTGTTGTGGGTATTGGCCTAAGTCACCTTCATTTTTCCTTCTGGAGAAGGAGGTTCCATTTATGGGCATAGTGACAGTTGGCAAGCCTCCAAGTTCAGTGGAAGATTTCAGCTCATACATCAGCAAGTTTCATTGTTGGTTTCTACAATTTTTAGATTTATCCAGTGAGAAAACTTGGTCGGGATTCGACAAGTACTTGGCTTATTCAGCAAAAATTCACCATGACGACAGTTGGCAAGGCAAGAGATTTTGGTTATCTTTCTGTTCATTTAGCTGAATGGAAGAGGATGTTTTTATTCTCTCATTTGCTATACAATTCAGTTCAGAGTTTTCAGTAAGATTTTGGGGTCCAAAAGCCTCTCATTTGGGAGGTGTGATCAGGAGCTCAAGACCAAGTGTTGAAAAATGCTAAAAAATGAAAGTGCTTAGAACTAGTTCATACCTAAACAACTAGATAGGTCTCATCTTCTAAATTCTGGCACTGCAAACAGTTCAAAAGATGGACTCTGTATGCAGAAGTTATTCCAATTTTAAATTGCCCAATATCCTCCATTTTTTTGAATTAAAAATAAATAAATTAAAATAGAATATTCCACAAAATATTCCTTGGAATATTCCATTTCTCATAGCCAATAGAATGCTGCCACCTGGCAAGACCAGAGGCCACCACGTGGCCTAGGTGACATCAGCATATTGGTTGGGCGCATATTAAATTTTTTTTTATGGAAAAAGCTTTTATGGCCTCCACCAAATTCGACTGTGGGACCTCCCACCTAACAGCCAGCTACCTTACCAATGCACTACACAATTGGTTCTTAACAATTACCTTTCGCGGTTTTATTCAAACTCTAACTGTTTCGCTAACAGTCAACAAACTGCCAACCATTTCCCTAACCACTGCTGCCAGCTAGTCACATGCCACTAATTCCGCCGGCGATTAAGTTAACTAATAGTGTAATTGGTGGAAATTTTGGCAGTGGTGCCATTTTTGGCAGTCCCAACATATTTGGCAGGCTTAACTGGCTGTCAACTAGACTTAGCTGGAGCTATTCTAAGCCAAACTGGCAATTCATGAATATGCCATAACTTTAGCTAGGAGAGGCCATTTGAGGTGAATTTTTCTTGATTGGGTCTCTTCGGCATTATGAATCCATTCGCATAAGTTTTAGAACCAATAGAGGTCGTTTGTAGGTGATTTTGCATTGGGGAAGTTCCAAGAGCCATGAGGGCCATATCAGTTTGGGAGCTGCATTGGGATGTGTGCAGCGATTGAATGTGAAATAAAGGTCATTTCTAACTATATTCTATGCTCTAAGTCCATTTCTACAACTCTTTTTTCCTGCTGAGGCATTCTTCACCTCGAATTTCTTCAGGGAAGCTTTCAGCGCCACCAAAGCCATTCCAGTGCTTGAGCTTTTTAGGCATTGTATTAATATGTTTTCAATGATTCAAAAGCCTATTTCTGTTGTCTTCAACATTTTGAGTCTATTGGTAGAGGTTTCAGAACCATTGGACATCATCTTCACCTCGAATTTCTTCATATAAGTTTAAATGGCCACTAGGGCCATTTGGAGAAAGTATTGTTTAAGGTACAATTTCACTGTTTAGTGCTTGGGGAAGAGCATCCTTAGCTATTTCCTGTCTTATGATTCTATTTTTACAGTCAGATTTGCCTTTAGAGGTACTTATTTACTTGTATTAGCCTTTGTAGCTTTCTTAATACAAGAGGACAAGCCCATTTTGGGAGGCTTGGTCCAGCAGATGTAGCCCAGGAGGGGTGAACTGCTTCACCATCTTTGTGTCATTATTTGTTGAAGATATCATGATAAACAAATCTGATATAATGTGTTAAACATAAAATTTAAATAACTTGCCTTCACACATAAACACCTAAACATCTACTCAAACTTATTTGTTTTATTCTGCAAGACATCAAGCTTCAAGCATGAGTATTTTAATGAGATATGAGTGCTTACCTCTATTATTTCTTTAGGCAAAGCCTGTAGAGGGCCAGGTAGCCTATGGAACTCATCCTCTCTTTAGAGGTGACATATCCAGTAAATGCCCCTATAGTCTATCTCTGTATTAGAAAAAAGATGTTCTCACATTTTCAGAGGTAACCTTGGAGTTGTTTGCACATTTAAAATTATTGGAAATGGATAAATTACACCCTTTATTCAAGTATATTCCATTTTTAGATCACTTGGTCCTTCTCCTCAACTCCTTGGAAGTGATTTCAGCATGTTATCTTTTCTTATAGTCACTGAGAGGTAGATCTGTGCAATTTTGGAAAACAATGGCTGTTGTTAGAGTGAGGCCCTCGGAGGACCATTTGTGTAGTTTATGCATGCAAGATAGACATTGAGACAACCTAGAAAACATTGCACAGTCTGAGGCTTAGGGCACTGTTGCAGGACCAGGGTCCCGGGAGGACACCTCTATGCAATTTTTGAGTGCAACGTGATTGGATTGCTCTATGCATTTTTGGAGATCAGTGCTGGCTAGGGCCTCTGTGGGTTGTGGGGTTTCAATAGGCAAGGGAGGTTGTTGCCTCAACGCATTGTGAGGTTTCAGTAGGCAAGGGAGGAATCTTGATGGTTTCAGAAGCAAAGTGCACAGTTCTGGGAAGCTGGATGAGGCTAGGTTGCTTGGGAAAATCGCTAAGTGTGATATCAGTGCAACATATGAAAACATTGATAGGACTCAACTATGATCACACACAGAAACTTAGTGACACAACGTAGATAATCTAGAATACATAAGATATACTTTTCTTGATGCAACAACCTTCGTGACATGAGTGCATGAGGTGAGTGTGAAACATGTCTATACGATGACAACCACACATGCACACAAAATTCCCTTGAAGTAGGACAACATTCCCTTTGCATGACAAACAAAAACCCATATGCCCAAATATGACACACGTTGCATGAAGATGAGAACATGGACAACTCTTAAGATCAAGGATGGGAGTGTAAATCATCAGCTTACTAACAAGAGACCAAGCATAATTGATCGCAGGATTCGAGGTAGGCTTTGAAATTTGCATCCGGGAAAATTTTTGGAGGGTGGTTGTAGCCACTAATACAAGATCCAAGGTCGAATGTGAAAATGAGATCTTGCAGCATCCATTAAATAGATTTGGTTGATTTAGCGTTTATCACGTGAAGGTTGAAAACCTAGGAAAAAGTGACACATGGCAACAGTTTCCAAAAATAGCTCAAGTGCATCTATGACTACTAAAAATAGATCCCTATTTTTTAGGAATTCTTTTTCGCTTTTTTATTCTTTTTCTTGGGAAAGTCTTTCATGCATGCAGGGATAAATTCCACAGTTCCGAGGAGAACTAGGCAACTCATTGGTAGATGCATCGGGTAGCTGTTGGGATTTTAGGAGAGAGGCTCCAAAATGAAGCATATGAAAATTTTTGGAGGGTGGTTGTAGCCACTACAAAAGGACACTTGGAGGAAACGTTTCCTATGTTGTTGCAATAAAAACAAATTACGGGATGCAAAACTTGGTTTTGACTGCTAGAAGTCCCTTTATTTTGTTGTGTTATTTTCTTTTCCATTGCAACACTATCAGACCTTGTTTTATCCAACTTCGTGGATTCCTTTAAAATTATTTTTGAGTCACCATCATCTTCAATTGTTAGCTTGGCTTGAGAGGAACAACAGATCTCCTTAACTGCTTCCAAATTATTTTCATGCTTTTGGAGATTCAACACCTGCTCCTTTAATGCTCGATTATTCATCTCTAGCTCCATATTGCTGGCTTTGGATTTATTGATTTCTTAAGTATCTTATATGAGATCCATTTTCAAATATATATTTTCTTTAAGATCTTCCAAATCAATAGAGGAGAAACTAGATTCACCATAAGTACCATTCTCACTCTCAAAATTTTGTTCCCTTGATGAATTTAGGGATCCTTTTTCTTGCTTTTCACTAGAGGTGGACCCATTATCTTCTTTATTAATGTCAAGAACTATTATTTCTACAAAGGTATCCCCTTATTCACTATAACTAGATAAGAAACTCTCACATTCACCAGTACTTGCAGCTAAGCAATTTAAAATTAAATAGCCTATTGTTCTATAAGAATAACAGAACAACAACTTACATGAATATTGCATCTCCTTTGGGTGTTAACCAGTGATTTCGCCTCTTGATATAGGAGAATAAGCATCTAATTCATGGTTTTCAATGCATTTTGAATCTTTGACTAAGCCATTGACTGCTCCATCCACCAGAGAAAGCCTCTCACCATCACATGTAGGTTTCATGTTTACTTCATATATGAACTGTTGTTGGGCACGCGATCCCTCAAGGGAAGTTTTAAGGCTTAAATCCCATACTTTGACAAAATCTAATGTAAAGACTCCACATTTTGTGGGCGCAGAGTGCGAACTTGTCAATGAGTCATAGGGTTGTTCGCCCTCATTTTTTTGATGTAATGTCAGCTTTAGAGATCTACCCATGGTCTGCAGACCATGGGATTGTATAAATAGAGTGAGGCTCTAAGTTGTAAAGGAAGGAATGAAGTCATGAATGAAGGATGAAGAATTGAGTCTTATCTAAGATTAGAGTCAAGTCTTGGGTCATAGAGCAGGAGAAGGGTCTGCAGTTAAGTGCGTAGAGGCCTAGTAGTCCACAGCTAAGTGCACAGAGTGAGTAGAGTCTGTAACCTTTGGAGAAGTACTAAAGACAAGTTTCATATCGTTTCTGTGTATATTTTTCTTGTTTTATGCATTGAAAGTATTGGGTATAAATTGCAATTTCACAGTTTATATGGTGCGCGAACTTATATGATTGTGTTGATTAAGTGAATATAAGATAAAGTATTTATTTACGCGAAGTCAACTAAGAATTATAAGAAGATAAGTAAGATCCGTGGTGTAACTTGGGGAAATAGCGCAGATCGTTGCCTTAGCAGTGCGAAAGCACCAAAGCCCCTAGTTAGGGCTACACAAAGATGATTATAGCATATCGTGAAGGCCTTGCAAGTCAGGGCAGTGCGCAAAGTGACCTACGCGAAGCCATTCACAGTTGGATTAAATCGACCCATTAAACATCCCAAGGGTGCAGAAACTTGGTTCCAACATCCCCCCATACTTCTTTGGGTGAGACCTCTCTCTGCACTCCATGGGTTGTTGCCAAAAGGTCCAGTAGTGTATGGATTTTTTTGGCTAATTAGCTTCGAACCTAGGTTAGGCCATAAAAAGCCAACAAATGGTCTTGTTTCCAGGACCATAATCTGCATAGAGACATCTGATGTCGTATCATTGGAATCCAACTAAGAAGGAAATTGGAGGTTGGTTGGACAGGATAATTCACGAGTTCACGGCACCGGAGAATAGGAATCTACGACTAACAAAAGTGGAATCCATGAAATCTTCTTCACATCTTTCCCTACTAAGTTGTACGAGTGGATCACATAGTTATCAAATAGCCAAGGAAGGTGGAAACTCA
>APFE030267991.1:217418-265917 GCA_000404065.3 Pinus taeda | reverse complement strand
TGTTGGGTTGTGTTATATTCTTTCCACGACTAGCCCACATATTTAACTGAGGGTTAGAAGGGGTGGGGGGGGGGTTCACATGGGGTTTGAGGTGTACCTATAACCCCACTTTATGGAGCCTGCGGTAGCACCCTGGAAAATTTTGGTTTTGGACCCTATGTTAGGTTGGGCGGACCCACCTATGGTTTTGTGCATGATTTTCCCACATGTTTTTGGATGCGATGGTTTTCAGTCCATGGTATTGGACGCAATGGTTGTGGTCCATGGTATTGGACATGATGGTTTTCGGTCCATGGTATTGGATGCTTCGACATGTATAAAATTGAAAGGAAAATAATGAAAAATCAAGCTAGTAGTCCCAATTTTGGGATCGAGGGGAAAATTTCTGCATATATGTGTTTTATGTGTTATTCTCTCGTACTGTTTATTTTCTGTGTTTTAGAATTCGTATGCAGGTAATTTCTGTACGGGGTTAAAACCTACAATTTTCTCCATTCAACCAAATATTTAGCATTTGATGTTGGAGGCTTAGGAATGTCTTGATCAATGAATTCCTTGAGGCCATTGTCTTCCAGCATTGCCTCCATCTTGTCCTTCCAGGCTATGTAATTTGAGCTACCATCCAAGGCATACTCAAGTCTCAAACCACAGAAAGCCATTTTCCCACTCTGAAGTATGAACTATAAATTTGAATTTCACCTCCACAACAAACTCAAAATCTTGTATTTTATACTGTCTTCAACTTTGATACCATGTAGATTTTCCTGTAGATTCAAAAACTCATGTGATATGCCAAAAAAAAAGACAAGAACCTACTCTACTCTTATTAGCAGAAACAAAAAATGATCGATGAAAAAAAATAATCAGAAAGAGGAAGAATATAAATGGCACATAACACAATATTTCTTTGGGGAAAGAAACTGTTCAAAATGCCAACTATCTATATTGTATTAACCAAAATATCTGAAAATAAAATAGAAATCTTGTTCACACTAGAACAATTCCTGCACAAGTATAATCTAACTCTCTACTTGCAAACTAGCTCAACCCAAAAATTAGTCTATTCAGTTGCCTTCCAAGCCCCTACTTTCTTGCACAATTCCTAGAGGGATTAGCCTCTATTTAATGAGAATATCCTTCTTCCATAACTGCACAACCCAAACTTAGGTCCTCAAATGATTGCATGCACCATTTGTATAACTCAAAAATTATACAACTAATAGTACATTGTACCTGCACTCTAGTCTCAATTGGGTCTTCCTCTGAACTGACATGCATGAGTTATTCTTGAGTGAATATTTAGTTAGCTAATGTGGCACTGAGGATACACTAGTGCACCAATGCACTACTAGACCTCTACTAGTTCCTCCAATAGTTAGAACTAGTTTAACTAACTATAACTCAGTTGAACTGAGTTATCTAATTACAAATCCAATAAACTCAATTTGGACCCCTAAAAATTAGTGTTATACATGAAAATGACCTCCTCACCAGCTCATAGGAGAAAGACATGATGATTGAAGAACTGACCAAGTTCACAAGCCTAGTTGTCAAGCTAATGCTATCTACGCACTAACAACCTACTTTATAGAGCTTCCTAGCAAGGCTAAGGGTGCATTAGTGCCTAGGGTAACTCTATATGTTACCTTGGGAATAGAATTAGTGAACCTTAATGAGTTTCTATGGGTTAATGGAACAATTTGATCGAGAAATATCCCAAGATTCTCACCTATATCAGCTCACAAAAGCAGGGAAACATCATAACTCAACCTGTTTGGAGGAATTACTAATTCCTAATGGAGTCTACAAATGGGAAAGAGCACAAAGGCATGGAAACATCACTGCTTTTGCCTAATGGAACTCATGAAGAACTTGGAAACCCTATCCTCACATGCTATATATGCAAGGCTAGGGCCATTGTGAAAGAGTTCAAACCATTTGAAAGGATTGCCTATTTGACTGTCTAGCAAAGTCTCTAACTAAGGCATTAGAAGAGGTTAAGAAGGGAGAGAGAGAGAGGAGTTGGAGGGGTAAGGGAAGGTTTATACAACCGATGGTTGTAATCACTTTTTTCTACATTAATATAGAATTGCAATTGTGTTTTCCACTCCGCGATGTTGGTAGTATAACTTGTTTATATGTTCATGTAATGTCATTATTATGAGTGGCTTAGATATATGCAACTAGATATATTTACATGTTTATGAATTGTTTATCAAGGTTTTATGCTATGATATTACACTTGTCTTTTCTATGTGCAGGTTTTGATTTGGAGATGGCTCAAGGGTCTTCCGCTTAGCTACATTGCGCTCTCCAGCAACACCACACTAAGACTTGAGGTAATAAGTCCTTCCCGCTTTGATATTCATGTGTTAAGCATAGATATGCATGCATTTGTGTGACAACTACAACTAATCTTACAGTCTGCCAAGGATCCTGGGAAGATCATTGATTGTTTCTACATCATCCAAACACCCGTGCATTAATTCCTATAGTAGAATTGGCAACTCCACTGGGGACTACACTTAGTTCCCAGTTTTTCCCAGAAATTTCCTATATCTCTCTTTCTTTGAGGCCTTCCTGTAATTATTCATTCCCTTTTTGACCATTTAGGACTATACAACACCTTTCTCCTAATTCTCAGCCCTAGATCTGATCCCCACAACCTATGTTTTGAGCCTTTTTCCTCACTAACATTGTCTGTTAGTGTAAATAGTGATTTATAAATCACTATGGCCTCACAAACAGTGAGTTAGTGTTGCAAGTAACTCTCCATAGCCTCTAGTACAGAGTGTTAGCTAGCCATTTCTTTATAAACAAAATACTCTGTAACCTCATGGGTTGGGAAATCTGCTTGTAGACTGATCAGGGATCTGCAACTGTGCTTGTTTGACTGATATGTGTTATGAACAACTTTTTTTTAATAAAATAGTGTTACTTCTTAAATTTTTTATTTTCATAAAAGAAAAAAATACAAAATGTTTACTGTTTTATGCTTAGTTGGTTAGATATGCATTAGTTGGTTTCAAAAAGTTGTTAGTGGGCATTGTTAGTTTTGTCGCTTATACTAGTGTTTTACTAAACATGATGCATGGTATATATATTGATGTATAAATGAATATCCCTTTTTAGAAGCAACTTATTCATCAAAAGTGAAAATTTACAAGCATTGTTTTTGCATGATTTGAGTCAAATTCCCATATAACTTCATACGTCAACACCCCTATCGAAGACTCTAACGAAGTACATTTAAAATCTACCTAATAAAATCAATCAACAACTCTTTTTAGAGTAAACACACATTAGTTTAGGCTAGGATCTTGGGATAGGCAATGTGATTTAACTTCCCAAGATCATACATCGAAAATAGTGTCATTAAAGAGAGAAATCGTTATGCACTCATACTATCCGAGACCACTCCAGTAAAAGTGGAGCTAAATACGAGACAACATCAGACTGTAAATGAAGGTAGCCCACCTTCGCTTACATCTCCTTTGGGTATTCTGTGTATCGGGGATCCCTTCAGGGATATTGGAGCTGAGTCAGGGACTCAAGTATATTGCCCACACAACATACTATCTGCGACTATGTCCCCCTTAGTAGTGTCTGTGATTTGAGGTATCCTTTGTGGCCATACTTTTAGGGATGAACACAAGGTGACTGGGGTGGTTTGCCCTGGTACCTAACATAGGAGAACCTACTTTGTCTTCAGTTTTTGGGAGGGTGCTTGTCTTCACGAGAGTACTTGGCCCTTTGAACTGAGGTTTGGGTGAAGCTCAAGAGTAATCGTAATTGTACATTTGACCAACTCTCTTTGTTATCTATTGTGATACTGGGTTTCATCTCTAGTGATCGGTGGTTATCAGACAGGGTCATTTCCCTGTACTTGTTGATTGATTTCCTTAGTGTATTTTTTATTTTTTATTTCCATATTGTTATCACTGAGACTTTAATAAATATCACTGTAAAATATATTGATAAAATTTATCAGTCACTGTGCTTACATCCGACCCTCGTCGTCAATCTAGATGGTTTTTAGGTCTTCCCCCACTCATTATGGAGCATCTTTTGAGCCCCAATGAACTAGATTCCCCATCTTTGGGCAATCAGTCTTTGAGACCTAACACATAATCAGTTTTGACATCCCACAATTCAAGCTTACTAGAATAGTTCTTTACTAAAGGTTTCATTCCTCCATACAATCCTCCGATCATGAATCTATTGGGACCACTCTTGATTCTCATTAGATTTGTATCTCCTATGTCTTTGGACCTGCACCACCCATCCCATCGACGACTAATGGGTCATGGGATTTTGTGGACACTTTTGGTCCACCATCACCTCCTCAGTTGATAGTCAGTACGACACCTTTGATGGAAAACCCTACTATCCCATCTGTCCCAGGTTCAAACCTATCATGACACCTACCACGAGTGGAACCCAGTACATATTAAGTTCCTCCCTTTTTGTGTCAGCCCCTAGAAATTTGACAAGTGCTACATATAACACTCCTTATAATGCTCAATATAGCATAGTTAGCAAGGGTCTTGTCAGCCCCCCCATGGTTGGCATCCATTGTTTAGTTCTAACCCCCAGGTTGAGATGCCTGGGGGCACAGTTCCCAATATGCATATACTGCCCATGAACGTAACAGTCCCCCCTCCATTTATAGGACTACAATGACATTCATTGATTGACATGAATCCTCCTTATGTCAGTCAAGGACCTATAGTTAATTACGTGAAAAGTGGGAACGCTCAACAAGGTCCTAATCAATCCATATGGGCACCCTACTCTCAACCTCAAATGAGTCAAGGGGGAATTCCTTATCTTGGGGGCACTTCCAACCCATAGTCTAACAATCCCTATGGAAACCCACAGTACACAACTGTACCCCAAGGAAATTACTATTACAAACAACCTATGTATAATATTGGGAACAACACGATGGGAGGACTGCAAGGATACTTAATTCATATGTCATTGCATTGGTCCGATTGGGGGGCATCAAACACCATTCCTTTCTTGGCAATGCTTGATATCCCCAAATTGTACAAACTCACAAATGAACCCATCTATCACAACTTAATTTCGATGCCAATCTCGACAAACATCCCAAAGTTCGAAGGGAGACAAGCGGAGGATCCGAGTACACACATCACCAACTATCATTTATGGTGTCTTTATAACTCCATGGTGGATGATAGTATCTAGCTATGACTCTTTCCTCGCACCCTTACTGGCAATACAGCCAAGTGGCACATCGAGTTACTTGGCACATATATGTCGATCATGCTGTCCTAACATAATGATCATATCCATGAATGGAGATGTAGGTGGAGGCTAGTCAAAGCTCCCCTCCCAGACTATATATTAGCAAATTGGTTCTGCAAGTATCTGCTCCCCCAAATCGCTAAATATGTCACCTTAGGTGGTGCGGTCATGGAAGGCCAATCCATTTGTCATGCCCAACACTTAGATTATATATATTCACATTATCTGATGTCATTCCCAATTCCCCTCACAAATCCAATTCTCCCGCTACTCAGCAACCCAGAGCGCACGTCGATGGTATTATCGACGCCACCTCTAGGGTTGTTGTAAAGCAACTCAACATTCATAGTGCCCAATTGTTAGTTGACCCCTCTACCAAATCGACTACTCTTCCTACCACTGCGATAAACTCTATGCAGTCTACACAAAAACCCAGTGGTAAGAACAAGAAGAATAAGAAAAATACCATTCCTTCTGAAGAGCAGTCAACAAAGTAGTACAACCCAAATTAGAAGATTGGTGTGCCTACTGACGATGGAAAGGACAAACCCACCCGATTCCCTTGCAAAATTTGTGCAAAAGACCACATGGCATATTGTTTTCTGTGTCTTCAGGAATGCACAGATTTCATTGCTAAAAAGGACACTGACAGGACCCCTGCAGTCCTAAATAATCCATTCCCTACTCAGTAGTAGCAACACCTTATTGAAAACCAACCCCAACCCCTACAAGGGGGCAACGGTGGTTTGCATCATCCTCCAGCTGGTGAAGGACCATCTATTGTTTACACCTTTGAAATGGTAGATCTACAAACTAGAGCCAAATCTTATGGAGCTCCAATCACTAATACTGAGGAAGCCTCCTCGAGTCAAAACCCATCGCCACCTAATGATCTTCATATCGAAAGGCCAATTTCTGATCTTGTGATTCACCCCCCAAAAGGGGCACTTTGTCGCACAATGCATAATACATCTGCACGTGCTGCCCAGAACTACAATATTATAGAAGATTTGGTGCAAGCATAGTATGCTATGTCGGTGCTCGAACTATGACAAACCTATCCATCACAAAGGAAATCTATGCTTTCGGCAATTGGTGGTATCGACCCTTAAGATTCCATGCTTGCAATTTTCGACATGGACAAATGTAAACATCCCCTTTCACACAAGCTTGCATTTCAAGTGCAAATATTTTTGAAAGGGCGAGGAGTACATAGAATTGTCATCGACGAAGGTGCTTCAACTTGCATCTTGTCAACTTCATGTTGGCTCGTGTTGGGTTCTCCAACCCTATCCCTATCATTGAATTTCCCTAAATCTTTTGACAACCACACTTTCATCCCAAAAGGTTACCTAACTAGCTACCCCATCACTTTGAGTGGGAAAACAGTGACGGTGGACATCAAAGTCATAAATAGAAAGCTCGACTATATTCTATTGTTGGGTCATAGTTGGACTTACACCATGACTACCATTGTGTCTATTGTCTTTTGCATCATCCTATTTCCATTGGATGGAAAGATTGTCACAGTGGACCAGCTGTCCTTTTTCACCCCTGATTATTCCTCATTACCCAACAGCTCTGTACCCTTAGTGAGTGGTGTACTTGACTCTTACGTCAGTATCGGTACTGATCTACTGAAGGGCTCTTCCCTGATGGGTTGTTTCCCTCTTCCACTGCCAACGGTTCCACAGATGGTCTCTATGGTTTTATCCATTCCTCACGAACCGACCGATCCTTGGATCCTCCCAGCCCCTTCAGACATTGACACTTACGGAGAACAAATGTCATTGTCACCAGCTAAATTGGCCTACCAAGCCATTCATTCTTCATCTAAATCTCTAGTCACTTTGGTCATGACCAACGATACCACCTCCCCTCCCATAATTGCTCCTGCTTTCGATCTCCTCAATGAAGTCCTACCTTCAGACAAAGCTATTAGAGAGATCATGTGTTTGGAAGAGCGACCTTGGGAGGACACTCACCATCATGTTTTGATATCTGATTCGGACATGATGCCTCTTCAAATCTTGTCATTTAACGCACTTGAAATTATTTCCTCACCTTATACGACTATTTAAAATTTGGACTCAAAGGGAAACATGGACAATATTTCAAAGACATTGCTCATCGATATTTCTGTCAAGACAAGCATCATAGAAAACATCCAGGTTGGAGCAGATTGAACTCCTGAGGAAATTGCAAGCTTCGCCTACCTTTTTAAGGAATTCCATGATGTATTTGCTTGGTCTTATGAGGAAATGCCCGACATAGATCCGTCTATTATCGAGCATGAGATCAGGATATATGACAATGCCAAGCCTGTCCACCAAAGGCTTCGACCAGTCCACCCCCGCAAAACTGCAGCCATCAAGACTAAGGTGGAAAAATTGTTACATGTTGGTTTTGTCTACCCCATTCCCTTAACAAAATGGGTTTCGAGTCTAGTTCCTGTAGATAAGAAACAAGGTACTATCTATGTATGTGTCAACTATTGGGACTTGAACGTCGTGTGTCTAAAGGATAATTATCCAACACATTCATCAACCAAATCATCGATGACTACACTGGTTGTGATTCATTCTCATTAATGGATGGTTTCTTAGGTTACAACCAAATTGCCTTAAAACCATTAGACCAACACAAAACCACCTTCATTTTCCCTTGGGGAATCTTTTCCTATCAAAAACTCCCATTCGGTTTAAAGAATGTTGGAGAAACATTTCAAAGGGCCATGGACTACGCATTTCATGATCTTAGACATATCATTCAAGCTTACTTGGATGACCTTCCAACCCATTCCAAGAAGCAAGCACAACACCTAGATCATTTATGAGCAATTTTTCTTAGGTGCCAATTCTATAACATACGTCTGAATCCACATAAATGCATTTTCTTCGTCGAGTCTGGATGCTTACTTAGTTTCATTGTCTCCAAGTATGGGATTGGGGTTGATCTCGATAAGGTAAAGGAAATTACTCAATTTCCCGAACCACAATCCATTTTGCAGCTCCAACGTTTGCAGGGGAAAGCAAATTTCTTGCGACGGTTCATCATAAATTATGTTGAGTTGACGAAAGTATTTATGCACCTACTTAAGAAGGGTGTGCCATACCTATGGGATGATCAAGCTCAATGATTATTTGATGCCTTGAAAAAGGTGCTTATATCAGCCCAACTCCTTAGTGCTCCCAATTATGGGCGCGACTTTCTTTTTGTACCTATCAGCCTTGCCATCGTCTCTAGGAATGGTCTTTGTTCAAATTCACGATGACCTAAGTGAGCATGTGATATATTATTTGTCGAAAGGCCTGGCTAGGATTGAACTCAGATATTCACATGTGGAAAAGTTGTCCTTGGAAGTTGGATTTGTTGTCAACTGCTTCTAACATTACATACTGTTATGATATACTACGGTCATTGCCTTGGAGAATCCCATGAGACACATTTTGTCTTGTCAAGTCACTGGAGAAAAATATTCCAAATGGATAGTGATCCTCTAAAAATTTGATTTGGTTTTCACCACTGCCAAGGTGAAAAATTCCTTAGTCTTTTTTGAAATTTTGTCGAATCTTCCCATTGTCGATCAGATATCCCATGATGGATGAAGTTGTCTATCTTATCGACTCTACTGACCCTTGGTATGATGAAATTCTTGTCTACCTCCAAGCGCAACCTTCCCACCCTAAACTATCGCCAGGTGACCTCGTTGCATCCACCACCAAGCACGACACTATTTAGTGCTCAACAATACGTTATATCGCCATGGTACTGATACAGTTCTTCAACGTTGCCTCACTCATGAAGAGGTGGAACACGTTTTAAATGACTACCATGATGGGGCATGTGGCAGTCATCCTTCTGACATATCTACTACTTAGAAAATTTTTCACGCAGGCTACTACTGGCCAACCTTATTCAAATATTGTATCAAGGCTATCTGGCAGTCCTACCCTTGTCAAGTGTTTATAAAGAAAATGTGTGCTCCTCTTGCCCTATTGCACCCAGTTATCTCCCTCTGCCCCTTTGTTGAATGGGGGATAGAATTCATCACTTGTAACCTATTATCACTTTGATAATTCTTTTGAATTAAAAAGAAAGAAAAACCAAAGGTAACCACAAACTGCTTTTGGAGATCAGGACCTAGCCTTCCTGATGCTCAGAGAGGGATCTCTCTTTAAAATTAACTTTGTTTTAGTTAAGATGTTTTTAGGCTAGTTATGATTGTTTAAGGGGTTTTTGAATTGTATTTGAGATTGGGTGGTGGGATCTGCTTAGACAGATGGATAAAATGATATCTTTTAGACCATTGAGCTATGGATTCAAACAGTAAGGAAGCAAAACTAGATTAATTCACTAAAGGGACTGTTCCAAGGGCAAGAGAGAAGAGTGTTTTTTCAGATCTTTGAGACAGAGGGGTGAAAGGGTTTCACTCGAGGTGAGAGAGAAGTTAAGGGTTCTTAGACCCAGATAATTAATGAGGAATGAAGGGATAATCAAGATCAAATGGCAATTAAGAATCTTTTAACCTGGATATTCAAGAATCAATCTAAACCAAAGAGAAATTAAGAATTCTTTAATTTAGATATTAGCAAAAAACATTTAAATGTATAACTGTTAAGACAGAGTGTAATTAAACAAGTTCTGAAGTATTATTCCAGTTATAACATTTAGATTGAGAAACACATTAAATATTATGAATAGATTTGAGAAAAATAATAATAAAACATGAAAATACTTGTCTAAAATTCACTCAACACATGAATCCTTGGAAATATCTGACTTTATTTATCAATCCAGCTTGCTGGCTCAGCAAATGACATAATAACCTTCTGGGTCTTTTGATAAAAAAAGTCTATAGAAATTTCTAATAGAATCCATCCACAATACTTCAAATGAAGAAGTATTTATACAAATTCTAAACTGAAATCTCTGGAAAAAAATATCAAGATTGGTTTTACAAATATCTCAAACTGTTTTCCATTAATAGAACTTAAATAAAGGACACTCAAAACTAATGAATCTATTCGGCACTATATTTATGGATGGATGGTGACAAAGAAGAGAAATTCGAATTTTATAGCAACTCTTAATTGATGATGAGACTTCCAAGTCACTCGCTACCTCCCTCCTTTGTGCATTCTGCCCCAAAAATTCTGCAAAATTAGGGTTCAGTGATACCTTTCTATATCTCAATCCGAGATAGATATGTAAAAAGTGAAAGAGGTTATTGTATAAAAGTAAGTTATTGAGATAAAACTCTTTCAGTTTCCAAAATTCAGCTCTAGAGTTTCACAATATTCTTTGCAAAAAGATGTCAAAAATAGGACTTTGCACAATCCAAAAAATATGATGTGAAGATATGAAGTTATCTCCCTTTTTGTAATACCCGTGTAAAATGTGAGATAGTTTTTTGTAGATTTTCCTTTTAGGAATGCAAAACTCCTCTAGTTTCTCAAAATGAATCTTGGATTGGCCACAATAGTTTCTAGGAAATTATGACTTAAATAGGAAATTTCTGGAAAATGTACCATTCCTGCTCTGACTTCACCTTTTAACCTTAATTTTAGTTTAACTGTTTTTACCTTTAATTTGGACAAAATTCATTGTTTCTAGTGAAAGTGTCTTCCTCTTTGCTTAACCCTTACTGCCTCCATGTTTACTTTTACTGTTTCCCTTGATTGCTCTATTTTTTCATCTATCTTCATTTTGACATGAATTTATTTTATCTGTATGATTTGTAACTGTGTTCCATGCTGTTTGTCTTCCCACTGGCTGCATTTATTCTCTTTAATTTTTCAATCTGATACACTTTTACTGATACTCTTTCATCTGACTGATTTATCTTTTTCCTTTTACTGTTCTCTTTTGACTTTCACTGTAACCTTTTAACTTTTACTGTACATCTTCAAATGAGACGATCGTTATGGTTTTTTCTCAAAATACTTGGAATTTGGGTGAAATAACTTCAAATTGGTGTTCTCGGCAACTACAGAAGGTTGAAAGGGCTCTGGTATAGACTGAGAGCTTGATTGGGGTCTTTGCAACTTCTTTAGAAGTGAAATTGAGGTCAACTGGTAATTTTGGGGTTTGAAGGTGTTGCAATGGATTGCAGAAGTTTTACAAAGAAATTGATTGAAAAAGGCCGAATAGGGCTTCTCGGATTTTTTATTGAACAACGGTTATTTTTTGGCAGGCTAATTACGAATGACTAGTGGGCCATTTTTCGGGTTGGGCAGGGAGGTGGTTTCCCAAGACATCGCACAACTTTATCGAGGAGGCGGTATTTTGGCGAGGTCACCCGATCTAAGTTAATGCTTGACATGTAGCAGATGGGGGTCTGGGAAATACCACTTTATCGAGTGGGTAAAGGTCAGATATCGGGTGAACCTGATATGGTTGTGAATCGTTAGATTCGGGTGTTGACGATTGGACGACAGTCGAGTGACAGATTAGCATGGATGAAATGGGCAAAGGTTTTGGGGGGACCCGGGGCTTTAATTAATGGTGGTTTGTGATTATTCTGGAGTTAAACATGAGATTAAATGATCAGATGGGGTTAATGGAGGGATTATCTTAACTTTACGGAGAATTGGTGAGTTAAGAGGGTTTTTTTGGGGGAATAGGGTAAAAATATAGTTTATAGTTAAACTAAGGGCAGGGGTCATATATACAGTGATTTATTTATATACGAGGAAAAATGGTATATTAGTAGCTATATTATTAAGTTAGAAATTAATATGAACTGAAATGAGCAAAATGAAAATAATACAAAGTATAATGTAATATTTACATGTTTCCTGTACATAAACTTATACTTAGGATAAAATATTTTTGTGGGTATTTTGAGTGAAATGGAATTTAACATGGGGGCTTTTACTTTTTGTAGGCAAATGGAGTTTAAACTTATGAAAAGGGGTTTTATTAGGGTAATGAAGGTAAATGAATTTTATGAAGGGAAATCTAACACTTGATGTCCATAAGTCATTAAGCCAAGGGTCTAGTCCCACCAAAAGTCAGAGAAATGCTCTGAGCCTTTATGACTTGAAGGATTTTTAGTACTAGAACATAGTTGTGGATGGGGGAATTAACAAGTATAGGGATGAAATGAATGAGGGGAAGTCAATTAAATCAACTTGTAAACCTCTATTTTTGCTTTCTTAATTTCTCATGCACATTGAAACATATGATTAAACATGATAAATGTGCTTTTGTCCAATCTCCTTTATACTTCAGCGACCTTTCTTCTACTTACCCATTACCTACCCTAACATTTTTTTCTTCACTTATTTGGGTGCATTTAGGCTAGCAAACCCTTCTCTTTCCTTTTCTTTGAAACGGGAAACTAACTAATTCAAACCTTAATTCATCCAAGAGCTCAGGTTAAACTATTGAGCTCCCTATCATTCTCTAATTTAACTATTTATCTGCCAAGATTAAACTGTTTAACTAGATCTTCATTCTCTATCTATCAACATTAAATTTAAAGCATGAAAATTCAAGATCAAGAAACTATCTTTCATATTCTATCAATTTTGGTCCTGATGATGGACCCCTTTTGGGGTTCGAAACGTCGATCGAATGAACAAGATACTGTGGATAATCTAGATCTTGCTACTCCAAGATCAAGCTATTTGACTCATCATGGATTATGGTATTTTAAACAAGATACACATAATCATTATTTGCAGAAAAAGTAAAATAGTAGTGGCATTTGAATTTGTACACTTTCATGATCTATTTTTATCTCTTTTTGTGAGGTTCATATTTTTCACTTTTTTTATCTTTGTTTCTTTTTGTCCTTTGATTGTTCTTTTAGGACATACCCTCTTTACATTTTTTAATTTGGGAATACATTTGTAGAAAACGAAGGCATGTAAGATATTACAATAATGACCATGGTCAATTCAAAATTATGAATCCTATTATTATAGGGCCCTAACACAACCGCACTTCCTCTGCTGGACACAACTATATTATCGTAGTTGTGGACTATTTCATGAAATGAGCTGAAGCCTTTCCCACTTTCCGAGTTAATGGAGAAACTGCGGCACGATTCCTATTTAATCAGGTCATCTGTCACTTCGGTGTGCCTCACACAATCGTTACAGACCATGGGTCTCATTTTCAGAATCACATGATGTTTGACCTAACATCGTTGCTCGATCTTCATTAGGATCAATCATCCTCCTACTACCCCGAAGCTATTGGCCAAGTAGAGGCCGTCAATGGTGTATTAAAGAACATGATCCATAGGTTATTAGGGAATCATAAAACCCCCTAACATTGAATTTTATATCCTGTGTTGTGGGCATATCGAACTTCAGTAAAAACTGCTATAGGGTTTACACCTTTTCAACTAGCTTATGGCCTCAAAGCAGTTTTACCAATTGAGTGTCAGATTCCTTCCTTACAAATCATTGTTGAACTCTTTCCCGACACCACTGCTGAAGAAGAGCGCCTGTTATACCTAAATCAACTGGATGAAACCTATCAAGATGTCGAATTGGCACTCGAAGCCCACAGGTGTCGGGTCAAAGCCCAATATGACAAAAAGGTCAAGCCTTGTTCTTACCGAGAGGGAGATCTTGTTTTACTCTATGATAAAATACATGACCTCTTGGGGGTAGGAACACTTCAACTCTTAAGGTTCATTCCATATGTCATCACGAAAGCCCTCTTAAAAAGGGCATTTGAAATTCAGGACTGGGAAGGAGTCTTGCTTACTGAGCCTCGAAACGGGCTCCATCTGAAAAAAGTATTATGCCTAGTACTGCACTAGGCATGTGCTTTGTAATTTTATGTATTTATAATTTTTGCTTCTTTTTTATGGACTAGATTTTTTGGTATTTCTTGAAGTATTTGTCTCATACATATATCTCATTATGTAGATGTCTTCATTACCCTTAGCATGCATAGGATACGCGGATGGTGCTAGTCCTCACTCACGACAAATTGCATTAGCTATTTGGGTCATTTACACACCTGAGTTGGAATTGTTTTGTTCCGAGGAGTCTTGCTTGGTACTACCACCAACAATATTGCTGAGCACATGTCTGTAATTTCACTTCTCACTAAAGCATCATCAAGGGACATCTCCAATCTAGTGGTCAGGTTAGACTCTCAGCTTGTTGTTATGCAATTGACAAATCATTATCATGTTTGTAATTCAACCTTGTTGCGCCATTATTTAAGGGTACGACTCTTGGAATGTTAATTTGAGTTTATTACATATGAACACATTCCTCGAGAATTTAATACAATTGCTGATTCATTGGAAAACTATGTGTTAGATTGGCATCTGCCTCATTCATTATAGATACATGTATGAAAGTAACTATTTACACAGTTAAAAATTTACAAAAACACTTAAAAAACATTTACATCATAAAATACCAATATATTGTATATATATTATATATATTATATATATATATATATATATTAATATATAATTATATATATTTATATATATATATAATTTATATATATATATAGTATATTATATTTTATTGAATCCAATCTTTACATCAGAAAATTTCTCAAAAATTGGGTTTTTTAAGTACAAAATGGCTACTAAGCCTAACTATAAACACCTGTTGGCTATACCATACGTCTGATTATGAAACCTATAGCTCATGAAAAGACAATACTGCTATAGCTATCCTCCGAAGAGGAACCAAAAACCGCTCAGGCACACCAACTCTGTGTTGCTACATGCGAGTGGGGATCTCCCTCATAGGAAGGCGGGGCACACCCATGCTCAAGCCCTCCTGGTTCCTCAAAACCTTGTGAAGACTCTTAGCATCACCCCTACCATTGGTTAGTTTGCCTCCTCGCCTACATGTCGCACCGGTGCTACATTTGTGTCAAGAGAAAAGCTTCATGTGAGTACTTGTTCACCTAGAAAATCGACAAAAACATAACATAAACATTCGAAAGCTTAAAAATACTTTAAGTAATCTCAAATAAACATTCTTACCTTAAGCCCCCTAGTTTGTACGAGATAGAAAAATCAAGTCAGGATCACTTGTGAATTCCATGCCCTCACAGGCATAGTCATCTATCATCACAATCTAACCACTAAGCCATTTGAAGAAATCCTCTTTGAGAAAATGTTGGATGGGTCCTCCTCCTGTGCGAGGATCGAGTGATTCCCATCGCCTCTACCTAGGCTCCCTCGAATCGAGGGGACCTAAGCTCATCCACGGGCCAATAACTGGCACCCTCTCAAGTATGAAGGAGACAAGGAGAGTGTTGTACCCAAAACTCTATTGGGTCTAGGTCTTACATCCAGTCAACTCTGCCTTCAACTAAGGAAGCACCATCTCGCACTAGTTGAATATCTGTAGTTGGACACAATCAACTGCAAGAAACAACTAGGCCTTTGTCATGACATGGGGACTTTTAGACCCCACCAAGCGCACAATCATCCATAAAATGGCCCTCATAGATCTAGATCTAATCCTCTCTATAGGGACTCTGTTGCTGACAAGTCCACTCTCAAGGATATAATAAGCTCAGACTAGTTCTAAGGTGGATAGGGGATTAGGCCTACCACCGGTCAAGTTTTCCCATGCTCCTCTGCATGACAAACCTGTCATGAAATATATATCATCTCAGTCAATAGCCAGCTCACAGTCCTCGATCTAGAACACCTGTTCATGTTCATCCCAGTGCTGAATAATCCACCTTAGAAGGTCCTCCTAACCTTCATTAATTACAATTGTGCATACTTCATCAAACCACATCGATGCAATGCAAGTATGCAAGCTGGAACATTTTGCATAAGCAATTCTTGTTGATCATGGGCCCATTCTCTGCATAGACTAGTTATAATGGCTCAAAACGTGCACAAATCAACCCAAAAATTAGTGCAAATGGGGCAATAAAGCTCAAGAAATCACTGCATGGGGTTTTGTGGTGCACCCTCATGCACTAATTCCCCCTAGTGGAAACCAAGGAGGACTAACGCCCTCCCCCAAGTTGTAAAGGGCATTTAAAGCTCCCTACAAGCCTGGAAGGGGGCGTTAGGCACAATAAATGATCTAGGGCTCCCTAGATCTCTAAAATTCCACCCCAAAAGTAGCTAAAAAAGGTTGAATAATGCAATATAAGGGTTTTGGCATCTACTTGGGACTAACGACACATCGAATGGTTGCCTGGATAACCCGCAATCATCCATGGAAAATCTGCTCCTCTTTAGCTCCAAAACACTCTCACAGCTCTGATGCAAATGGTGAAAGTGTAGGCTCAAGTACTCCCTTATAGTCACTTTGGAGACATGAATTTCCTTAATTGAAGTCATTAAAGTAGAATTAATCCATTTCGTATGATATTTATCATTTTCCATGACCCCATATTGGCAGAAATTGCTCATGTTTTGATGAAAGAACTTTCAGGGTTGAACGACAAAAATGACCATGTTCGATTCTCAATAAGCGCTTTCTTTTCTGGGATGTTTTCTCACTCTTAAACTGAAAAATCCATGAGTTTTTCATTGTTGGTCTCGTTAAACACTTATGATGATGGTTTGAGCAACTATTTTTCTCTCTTTTCCTAGCTCACTAAACTGAAAAATATCAACTGAGCATTCTTTTTTCGGGCTCTTTTCTCGCTCATAAAGTTGAAAAAACCCCGAGTTCCTTCTTTAGGCTCATTAAGGACTTATGAAGAAGCTCCGAGCATTCTTTTTAGGAACTTTTATCACTTGTTAAATTGAAAAAACCCCAAGTTTTCGTCATCGAGCTGATTAAAAACCTACTACGATTATATAAGTGCTTTCTTTTTTGGGACTATTTCTTTCTCTCAAATATAAAAATCCCAAAGTTTATCCCTTCTTTGGGCTCATTAAATCTACGAAGAAGAAATGAGTAGTTCTTTCCCCCTTTTTCCTCGCTTATTAAATTGAAAAAGATACCTCGAGTTTTCTTCATTTGACTCGTTAAAATTCGATGAAGGTCTATTGAGTTTTTCATCGTGTGACTCATTGAAATTTCACGATGAATATCGAGTTTACTCTGTCTCCTCGTACTCATAACAAAATGAGGCAAACATCTATTGAGCATACGTTTCTCTTTATCCGAACTTAGTATATTAAATTACAAAAAAGGAACCTTTTCAGGTATACTATTGAACAAATATGAAAAAGGGACCACCTTGGAGTCATTCTTTATGATCTTTTCAGACTCTCGAAAGATGAAAAGACCACTGAGTTGTCCCATCTAGACTCATTAAATTAAACAGATGAGGAATGGAGTCGCTCTTTATTATCTTTTCAGACTCTTGAAACATGAAAATAACAATGAGTTTGCTTGTCTGGACTCATTAAACTAATCATATAGGGCATAGAATCGCTCTTTTACGATCCTTTTCAGAATCTTAAAACATGAAAAGACCAATGAGTTTACCTATTTGGACTCACTAAACTAATCAGATGGGGAAACTAGATAATACAATTGCTTTGTGTTCAGTATTTTGAAAAGAGCTTTTTAGCAGTATTCGCTCCCTTGAACATGGCACTCCCTCAAATAAACCTTCCTTGTGACAACCTCTCAATATGAACCTTACCATCCTATGAGTTTAGCCTATATACCCCGATGTTCTTGCATCTCTATATCCTAACACTCTTTGGTGTTCATGCTTCTAGTTCTGCATGGTTAAAACCATTATCATGCCTTCTATTGTTCAAGGGAAAACCTCAATCTTTTGTTTCCTCCATCAAACCATCAAGCATATCCTATCATCATGCACTCTGTCGCTTTGACCTAATGCTCAAAAGGTTCATCAAAAAACAATCAATTTTGTCCCGTTTCATGTCGACTAATGTAGGACACCTTATTGCCTACCTTTCAACAGGTCTCTTCCTATCGACTTCAACACTCTATCGAGGAAGAAAACCTAGAAACACTTTAGTGCCTTGGTACTTGCAGACATCAGTGGTAGGTCACCTTGTGTTTGGTCAGGGGTTTTCATTATTAGATCTTGGTTAAATGATTCTATGAGTGTTCAATGACAAAAACATTATTCACACTCACTATATTGTACTGTGCATATTGGATACCATCACCATTATCGGTGGCCATCCTCACGTCTATTAACAGTCTCCATTATTGACTGGTAATCAGACGATTTCGTGCATGTTCAACCTCAATGCCTATATTCACATGTATCGATCTATGTTGTTACAGTGAATCAGAAATCAAGACCTTGGGTAGAGGCTTAATCACTCAGCCTTGTTTCCTCTCCCAAGTTGCGTTTATTTTTTTTTGGAGATAGCTCATCAGAATGATCCTATTATGACACAGGTTTCGAATTATGCTTATCGGTGGCCGGGATCATCATATCTCTTTATTGAGAAAATTACTCTGACACAGATACTGAGCATGGGAATTCCCAACTTAGGACATGATTTTAGTTTTCTTTTATATATGTACTGTATCAGGTTTCTCATACCACCCGAAGCTCCGATCCTCTCTCTCTTTTTCTAAATAAAAGGACAGTAAAATATAAAGTATTTCGGCCATCATCGCAACCTCTAATCTCACACTTTAGGGGGCATTTGTTATATAGGAAAATGACCTCCTCACCAGCTCAGAGGAGAAAGACATGATGATTGAAGAACTGACCAAGTTCACAAGCCTAGTTGTCAAGCTAATGCTATCTAGGCACTAGCAACCTGCTTTATAAAGCTTGCTATCAAGGTCAAGGGTGTGTTAGTGCATAGGGTAACTCTTTCTGTTACCTCGGGAAGAGTGTTAGTGAAACTTAATGAGTTTCTATGGGTCAAAGGAACGAGTTGACTGAGAAATATCCCAAGATGATCTCTTATGTCAGCTCACAAAAGCAAGAAAACATCAGAACTCAACCTGTTTGGAGGAATTACTAATTCCTAATGGAGTCTACAAATGGGAAAGAACACAAAGGTATGGAACATCACTACTTTTGCCTAATAGAACTCATGAAGGACTTGGAAACCCTATCCTCACATGCTATATATGCAAGGATAGGGCCATTGTGAAAGAGGTCGAACCATTTGAAAGGATTGCCTACTTGACTATCGTGCAAAGTCTCTAACTAAGGAATTAGAAAAGGTTAAGAAGTGTGTGAGAGAGAGAGAGGATCTGGAGGGGTAAGTTAAGGCTGATACAACTGATGGTTGTAATCACTCTTTTCTACATCAATATAGGATTGCAATTGTGTTGTCCACTCTGTGATGTTGGTAGGATAACTTGTTTAAATTTTCATGCAATTTCGTTATTATGAGTGGCTTAGATATATGAAACTAGATATCTTTACATGTTTATGCATTGTTTATCAAGGGTTTATGCTATGATATTACACTTATCTTTTCTATGTGCAGTTTTGATCTGGAGTTGGATTAGGGGTCTTCCGCCTAGCTACATTGCGCTCTCAAGCAACACCACACTAATACTTGAGGTAATATGTCCTTCCCTCTTTGATATTCATTTGTGAAGCATAGATATGCATGCATATTTGTGACAACTGCAACTAATCTTACAGTCTGACAAGGATCTCAGGAATATCCTTGAGGGTTTCTACACCATACAAACACTCGTGCATTAATCCCTATAGCACTTAGGGATCACACTTACATGAATCTAGATATACTTCCAACTCGAAATTCCTAATTTATCTAAGTGAACCTATCTTATTTTAACTATTACAAGTCGTTATGAGAAAAAAATTACAATTTAATTCTTAATTTAATTCAAGGACAAATTAAATTAGAATTTCTATATGTTTTTTTAACATTTCTTGTTATTATTTTCAACACTCTCATGACCCTTGGACTTCTAAATTACCTTTGAACTTCTATAAAACTTGTAGACTTTTCCTAATGACTCTTGAACTTCTATTTGACTCATTTTTCAACATCTGACTTTTAGACTTCCACCTATTACATTTTGTCACTTTCTTGGAAACACATCATTACATTCGACATGAAATTATGGAAACATACATTGACACATGAAATTATGATGACACATGCATATGCCTTGACTTTTCAATGATGACTAGGAATCTTCATGATGATGTGGTAATATCAAGCTGCTCTTTTTATTGCTTTTCTTTGCATATGTCATGATAGATCTAATATATACTTCATCTTCACCCTCCAAAGGTTCTTGGATCACCATTAGAACCTTCTAAGTCATCAGGGAATGTCTCCAATCTCTCTTGGTTCAGGATTTGCTTCATGTCCTCATGATGATTCTTCTTTGTGCTTCTTATTTTCAATTGCTTTTGCTCCTCGAAATTCTCCTTGAGGATCTCCTTGCCATGTTGAAATGGTACACTTTCCAATGAAATTTACTCATGAAAATGGAAAATCAATATGGAAATCATTTATTCTATCTCTATCTTTCTCATGGAAGAAGTTGCCTGTGATAGGCCTATGAAAGGACTAAGAAGGAAGGGATTGATGAGGAGGGTTTAGTTGAGCTCAAGAGTGGCTTATTAAGGAACCATTTTTCATTATTATTGTGCCATGAGATATGATTAAGGGGATCTTCAAGGTCCAACATAGTGTGCAAGCACAAGGAAAAAAGTGATGAGCTTGTTGACCAAGACTACACAATGCACTAGGAGGGGAAAAGAGGAAGATAGTAACTGTGCAATTTGACTTTACAAGGACTGAGAGGTGGCCTTAATAAGCCTTGCTACTATTCCATATGATTAGAGATAGGCTTGATGAAGTGTTCAACATAGAGGGGAAGAGAAAGGAAAAACGTTGAAGGCATGAAGCATAAGACAGTGTTCTACGGTGGAAGGAAGAGGAGGCTTAAAGGGAAGTGCAATTTTCCTCAACAAGGGATCAATGTCTGTCAAAACTATGCTCTATGATGTGAGAGTCTAGACAGGACAAGAATTAAGTGTAGAGAAGGACCACATTCAATAATGGAAGAAATACTAAGCCTTATTACTGTGCCATGCATTGGGCTTAAGGAGAGTCCTTTATGGAAAAGCAGTTTTTCTCAACAGTGATTGACTCTTCATCTAGAATTTTGTCATCTATGCTAGTACAAGTTTTCCCAAGAGTGGTTGAATTTTCATCTAGAATTCACTATTCACTGAGGGAGACAACATAAGGCTAAGTCACTTAGCTTAGTAAATGCTTCATTGTTTTGTGGAGGGAAGAGGGCCTTTTCCTTGTGAACCTTGCTTTTGCAAGTCAATAGAAGAGGTCCTTGTTGTTAGATAGACATAGTTTATGCACTATTCAAGGTAGAGGTGATCAAAACTTAGTGCAGTGAGTGAGAGCAAGCAAAAAGGTTTAGGTGACTATACTTGGAAGGTTTCTCAATATGTAGTCATTGGAGATGCCCTTAAGATGAACCTAGTGCACAAGTCTTGGTGGGAAAGGTTGTATCAATGAGGCTCATGAATATGCTATGCTATGCTCATCACCTAGTAAGATGGATAATGTCTTCACAATTTGTACTGGGTAGGAGGACCAAGACTCCAAAATGGCTAAGTGTGGGACTAGTAACATAAGAGAGGGAAATGCATCCAATCAAGACTCAAACATGGATCAAACACATGAATTCCATTGTTACAAACCATAGGAGTGCATAAGACTTGTGAACAACAACCATACCTTGAAATGACAACAAAGCGACACTAATTTCCAAGTACGGTAGTTGAAATGCCACATTGTGACACTTGGAATACAAGTTGTGACAATAGTGTCGACTGTGACCAAAATGTGCTATGTTATAGGAATGTGTCTAGTGCATATTCTTATAATATGTAGGACCATATAATGCACAAGAGTGCACTAGAACTGACTCTGGTGATGTGCAAAGGTGTGTCACATATAGGAGTGAAAATAGTTAGAAGAGACATTTGTGACAAAAGGAAAATGTGAAAATAACACTTGAAAAAGCTAAAGAAATTGAAAGCAACACATGTCAGAGAAAAGATAGCATGAAAAATCCACTTATTAAAGTGAAATCAAGAAAAAAAACAATTGCAAACGTGAAAGTGACACTTGTGAAAGGAAATGTGCGCAAAAAAAAGAGTTGGGAAAACTCGCTGAAATCAATGTACAATTGCAACCAGAGTGAGGGAGACTGTCAATGGAAAGTGTGCACTAACTATCAACATAGGTTTAAAATTTCATGGGAACTATCTTAATGGATTGTGTTATGCCTATTCAAGATTTCATAAGGAAGCGAAGTTGTGAATTCACCGTGGACTGATCATGTGTGAGAAAGTGACTTGACAGTTAGAAATTGGGAAGAAGACTTAAAAAATTAAGACAACATCAATAAAAAATGAAGTGACTGTAGAACGATAGAGCATAAGATCCTTAGTAGGCTCCAAAATTCAAGTGTAGGAAAATTTTGGAGGGTGTTAATTGCAATGTCAACACTTGGTGACACATTGGTAATCCAACTTATCTATTTAGGTTTTATCCATAAGTGCAAGGTCTTAGTTTATTAGGAAGTATTAATTCACCATATAGATTACCTTAGATTTTCCATTTGTCCTGGTTAAAGATATAGTCTCTTATTTTCCTTTCTCATCTCTAGACACATTTACAAGACTAGTCACACTTCAACTGTTTTGATAGGGGAGAAGGATAGTAAGTATATCGAGCTTTTGATAATCATAGTTAAAAATGTTCCCTAGTGTTTCATCATTGCTAGTGAGCCTGTATAGTACCCTGGTGGAGTCACCTCAAGGAATGAAAAGCATCGCTCTGCTTCCAACAGGCCTATTCAGTACCCTAGTGAATTTTTTGCTTAATCTCTTTGCATAGGAATCCTTTCTATTCTTCACCTCTTTATTTAGTTACTAATAGAATGTGCAAAGGCATTTATTTATTTTGACGGTGGAAGAGGAATCTTGTCTTATTTAATTTTGCAAAAGCAATTGTTCCTTGCGTAAGGGATTTAAAAGATAACTAAAGTTAATAAGCTCATTTAAATTTTTTCTCCTTTCCCTTCTCTACTCAGCTGAGTTGGAAGGTCAAAACACCATTTAACACAATGTTGAGTCATGAGTGCAGATCCGAATAAAGATATAGGCTTGATAGTTCAACCAAAGGCTTTCCATCTGGAACAAATTGTATTTTCCATTTAGACTTCATTGAATTTAAAGATATATAAACCCAAATGGACAAGAGGTAAAAAATTAGCCAAGCATTGTTCGTCATCATAATCTCCCTTTTCAAGGCTTGCCACATTGTATTTTTAGCCAAGCAAAATTATCTTTCATGCAAAGTCATATTAAGCATAACACAAACGAAAAAACATGAGAAAACAATGAAACAAAACCAAAAGGACATAGAAAATGGAGACTAAACTAAAAGAAACATGTAGGACAACAATAAGAAAACAAAAGAAAAACTAAAGAAGAGAAAGTGTAGGATGAGTGTGCAAGGGAAGCTAATCATGTTGTTATACCTATTCCTAACCTAACCATCTAAAAGGTTGGGGCTAAGTGTAATTAAATTTCTATTAGAGCCACCGTAGTTCATGACCTACCAACACAAATATAGAATCAATTATAACCAATATAACATAATGTGCAATAGAAAAAATAAAAACTTGAATAACTTGCACAAAAAATATAATGTCTTTTCTAGATGTAGAAATATGTGCAATCCTTAACCAACCTACAACCTTGCCTTTTTTATGAGAAAAATAATAAAAAAAAGTCTCTAAAACTTCTTGTGAATGTTCCTTCATCTGTATTGTATTTCTTAGAAAACATCAAGAAATATTGTAGATTGTTATTAACATAAGGGATTGATAAGTAAATTTCTTATAGGAAATCATAGATTGGAACATAGAATTCAAACTATCCTCTTGAAAAACCTGAAATCCTTGAGAATATGAGTTTTCAATTAATGACATGGAATCAGGATGAGAACCTTGTAAGGGAAAATGAATATGATCATATTCAAAAGGCTTGTAAAAATAGTGTGGTCCTAACATAACCATCAGTGAAGGCTAAAGTGCCTCAAGTTCTTTCCAAGTATCCAAATAGTGAGATGATAAACCATAAAGATCAATTGATGCAAAACAATTATCATCTAATATAATAGTGGGAAAGTGATCAGTTGAATGATAGTTACTGGAACCAACATTATGATCAGATGGAATGATTAAGGCATAATATTCTCCGTTAGTAAACAATAAAGATAGGTCATTTTTAACAAATTTGTAGATGCTTTGAATTCTAGAATCATCTTCCTTGTATGTTGAATATAACAAACATTTTCCTTGTGAATGGTCACAAACTCAATCAACACCACAATCATCAAAAGAATTGAAGAGGAATGATAATATAACAAAAACATGAAACCAACTAGGATATAATGAGTGAAGAGTATTTTGATCCACTAAGTAACTCAAGCATTCACTAATAATGAAGAGGATATTTGATTCCATGGAGAAAATGATTAACATTATAACATTCACAAGGAAAACTAGGAGATGATTATTTTAAAATGCATATGATAGGCATGAATCTTTTGACCAATGGTAATCTTTAGAATTATCAACTTCATAACTTTGTGAATCCATGAAATATATACATTCCAAACCTAAATTTTATATAAGATATTTGCATGGAGACAGATCAATTGAAACATAATGCTCAATCCGATTGGAAATTGAATCTTGAAAGTCAAAAAAGCTATGTCCAAAAGACCACAAGTCTTTCAAGAAGGGATTTACATTTAGTGATACCATGCAAAGAAGATAAATTTGTGATAAAATCTAGATTTGACTTAGTTCGTGGACCTTACCAGGATTGTGAGAACCTGACATAACCATCAATGATAGTTGAAGTGCCTTGACTTCATGAAAAATCCTAAAACTTTCAAGGATTAAATAATTACATTTTGAAGATTGAATTAGATCATGCATGGTGTGTGGACAACTACTGCCATTACTTTTAATTAGATCACTACTATCCAAATGGCATCCATCTACATCACCGATTTGATCATACTATGCATCTTCAATAAACAGATAACTCAAGTCAAAGATTCTTCTAATTGAACATTTAAGGATGGATAGATTGGATCAATATAATGAGAAACTTGTATTGAGGAATTATCCTCATGCAAGACTGGAAATGATAAGGGATGGAATGGATGGTTGGTCATTTGATTACTTTCTCCCTTATAATGGATAACCTCATTATCATGTTTAAATTCAAAATCATGCTCATTAGATGATGAACATGAAGAGTGTGAAGTATATTCTTCACAAGTCAATGCATTACAGTGAGGTGAAGAGGAATTTTCCATAAGAAAATCTTCTTTGACCAAATTGGATTCTAGATCTAAGTCTTTCAAATCAAAATCTTCTTGAGAAACCGAAAGGTTAGTAGGTTCACTTGGGAATTCGTCACCATATAAATCAATGGATTCATCAATATCAGAATGATGGTTCCGCAAGACTTTAGATGGATAACACATTTTGAGTTCATTTGATTGACTACCAAGATTACTAGATTCAATATCAACCAAGAATGTGGAAACACCATCTTTACATAGAGGACTTTAGAAAAGAGAAGAAATATCAAAAGAAAATTTACCATTCTGCTCCTCCACCTATGAAATGTGACCACCTTACACCTGATCACTGTTTAAATTAAAAAAAAATTTAGAAGATACTGATCAAGTGGATCAAGGGGCAAGGGGTGATGAACATGAGATGATAGAGGAGGATAAGTATCACTTTAAAAGGTCATGTTTTCAATCAAATTAGATTCAAGATCGAGGTTATGACTGTTAATATCATCTTGAAAAGTTTAAGGGATTGGTATTCACCCTACATTCAAAGTTATCATGAATGAGATTCGGATGAATGATCAACAACACAATTTACAGATTTCCCAATGCCAACATTGAAAGGAGGAGGAGAAGGAATGAAAGGAGTGGTAGGTTCCTCCTTCGAAAATAGAAATGTGTCATGATTAATGAAATTTGGGGGAGAACTATTTGCCAAATATTTAGGTTCAGATGGCATAAGGAGATTTGAACCAAACGTTGAAACTTTTTCTTGAAGATATCCCAATCCGTATCTCATTCAGGAAACTCATAACAAAGGTGAAGAAATATATTAGAAAAATCCTCAGTTGACTCATTAGACTTCATTCTAAGTTGATTAAGTATTTTTAAAACATCTTGTTAATCAGGTCTATCAAAGGCATGATGAATATCCTTGAGGAATTGATCAAAAGTATGAATGGAAGTAGATGGTAGGGTATGACACCATTGGTTAACTGAACATTCAAGGGTGAGGAAGAAAATTATAAGAGAAACATCTTCACAATCAATTTCATAAAATTCACCAAACTCGAGGAATTTTTTTTTTTTGTTAACTTTGGCAGAGTTGCCATCTATATTTCAAAATCAAAATTTACATCCATCATGTGTCCCAGGTGGTTAACCTACCTGAAGGAAAGCAGGAAACCACCTGTCTGCATTAAATCCAGCCCAAAATTTGAAAATTCTCATCTCTATGTTTCTAACATGTTTTCTCTTTCGAGCTCTACTCATTATCCGTGCTTCTATTCTAAGGTAAAATATCATATTTCAATTTATCACTGTAAAAACACTAACAGACTTGACATACTACATCAGTCCTCATCCGAGGAGACTATCATGGTAGGAACCTTGGCGCTTGATCCAGGGATCTCGATTCTTTGCTCCATTATCCGTTTCATCTCCCTTAACATCTGTTCAATTCTCCCCAAGATGAGGTTGTTGCGAGAGGCCTGAATTTGTACAGCTACAATTTCCTTAAGAAGCATCGACTTCATGTTTTCCAATTCTTCCTGGTTCTGGTTCTGTAATTGCTCATTTTTCTACCTCATTTCCTCCTCTTATTCTTCCCGGACAGCCCTATTCATTTCCATGTCTCTAGCTACCACATGCTTCATTATCTAGTAATGTTGGATCATTTTTTTTGAAGAGTGAGTTACGGCTACGCAAGTTACTGGGGTTTGGTACCATGGCCTCCCAATCTCCCCTACATACCTCCTAGTTCAAGCTGATTGATCTCAGCTCTCTCTCCCAACCGTTTATTTTCTCCTGAATTTTGGGTGGGTTCCTTGCCATGTAAGAATTTATAATGCTCGTCATGTGCTCGACCTCCGATTTTCTGCCTCTCCTTTTCGAATTTTTGTTGGTTCCCTCTTCTTGTTTTGGAACCTTTTCACTTTTTGTGGGGCCATGTTCTTTCTGGACTGGATACTGCACTTTACTAAATCTTCCTTACCTATCAAGAAAGGATACCATAAATCAGTAACACAGTTTAAAATTTTAGTTTTGATCCATTTACTTACCACCCTTTCCTTGTCAAGATTTTGGTTTCCCAGGATTTGAGAATGGTGTGACGGCACAACACACACCGAGGGTCAGTCTGTAAATCATCCCATTTCATTTTCTCCACTCGAAATGGCTACAGGTACCCCTCGTTGCCCATGTTGCTGGCTTTTTGAGGATTTGTGCGGGTCTTCTTTTCTCTTCAACTATCGAAGGGGACAACTTTCTCTCCTTTTTTCCAGGGACTTCCTACCCATTTTCCCTCTGGCTTTTTCTACTGAATTGTTTGGTGCTGGGGTTCGGCTGCTTACAGGGTTATCTCTCCTTCTAGAGATTCCTCCCTTCCCCACCCTGAGAGCTATCCTAGGTTTGGTTTTTCCTTTCCTTAGGAGACATTTTTTCATTTTCCCCTAGATGACCAGAAGATTTCCTCGGAGCTAGGGCTTTCTGACTTGCTCCTCTGGTCATGGAAGGACACTGCTGCCCGGGTTTGAGGTTTCCTATAGATAGTCTATGTCTACCTTCTAATCTAAGCCTCATGGTCTTCTCAGGAAATTTACTTAGACTCCTACTTCTAGCTATAGCGTAAAAGACCAAGCAGGAGAATGAGTCTACATACCACCTTTCCATGCCGTTGTTGTAGCCTATGTCTGTTCGCTGCTCCTGTCTACCACCTTTACTCATTCCAACCAGATTCGTGCTCTGCTTCATCAAAATTACTAATGACACCTTAGACCCTCTTTGGTTTATTCCTATCCTTCTATCCTGTCTGACTCCACCTGTCCTGTTTCTTTCCCGACACTCTTTCCTGAGTCCTCTTCTTTGGATGTGCCTCGACCGTTCTGTCTGCCTTTACTCCCCATTACTCCTACGTCCTCCCTGCTGCTCTTGCTGTATACTTCCTGTATTTTTGCTACCACTTGCCATCCCTTCTCTGACCCTTTGCCTGAATCCACACCTTCCCTCCACCATCTCATTCCTTGATTGAACCTCTGTTGGCTTCTCAGGATGTGATCTGTCCCTGCCCTCCTCCATCAGCTACCCTTTTTTCCATTTACTCCTTTCATTTCGCACGCGTGTCCTATCTATTGTCACTGGTTGTGTACTTTCCCCGCATCTACCACTTGCTGAATTTTCCTAAACATTCATCTCTGGATCGTTATTTCCACAGTTATCGACTTCTAGGAGTTTCTCCAACTGCGCCTTCTCCTCCGGTTGAGGGAGCTCTGTTCCTCTGAGGTCCATCGACCTTCCCCAATTAGCTAGCAAGTCTGCCGTTCTGTTTCCTGTTCGCCTTACATGTGTGGGAATAAGATAGTCTATTATTTTTATTAATTTCCATATTTCACTGGTTAACCATGCTGTTCTCCAGCTCCTGCTAATATTTTCCACTGGTGTCTTGTTTTGCAATTGTTTTACCATGTCGACTAGCAGTTTCGAATCACCTTTAATTTGAAGGTTCTGGTGCTTTTCCCTGATGGCAATTTCGAGTCCACGTTCTAGCGCATGTAACTATGCTTCATTGTTCGTTGCTTCTCCACAATCCATCGCAAAAATTCTCAGACTAGTTCCTCCATCATTCCTGACTAGCCCCCGAATTCCTGCTTCTCCCGAGTTGCCTTTTGCTGCCTCGTCAAAGTTTATCTTGACAAAGCCTTATGGTGGATGCTTGTAAGTACTAATCTCCTCGACCACTCTGGTTTGGGTTTTGCTTTGGGTTCTGTCTATCATGCTTTGTTTTAATTGTAGTCGCTGCAAAATTCTCTCCTCTGTTTGATTAATCTTCCAATCTTCATCATTCCACCTTTCTGTTAAAATAGTTTCTCTGATATTTTGTATTGTTTGTTTCCATATTTTGGCTGGGGTTCTACATTCTTCTTTAAATATCATGTTGTTTCTTTCCTTCCATATGTTCCAAAGCATGAATCCTACGGACAACATCCACATGCGGTTTAAGATTTGGTTCTGGTAAGGTTTTCTTGGCCAATTTTCCAAAGTATTTGTTATATTATGGTAGTTTCTATGACATCTTTCAAACGGTTGCTGGTAACTTCTCCACATGTTGTTGCTGATGGTGCAGTTGTTTGTCAAGTGCTCCATCGACTCCTATTCATGGCATAGTGAACATTGTGAGGGTCTCTGCATGCGTTTTTTCCGAATTTGATCCCAGGTTAGTGCCCGTCCATGATGTAAGATCCATAGAAAGAAGGTTACTTTAGGCCAAGTCTTGATTTTCCAGATGTGTTATAGACATATTTGGGCACTGCAACCCCAAACTCATATGTCCATAAACCAAGGGCTTCTGTCCCTAAAAGTGTTGTTTCATACCCTAAAGGAGCAAGTTCAACTGATTACATCATCTCCCAGAAGTTCTCCCTACAAAACTACTCAAAACTGGTCAAAACTGGACCATACAGACTGCTCAGTGCTAAGGGTACGATGCATCTCACCTGCTGCATGAAAAAAGTGCGATGCATACTAAAAATCCATTTTGTAGGGTGCGATGAGCAAGAGCAGACAAATGAGAGAGGCAGTTGGCTAGGTGGAAACCCAAAGAATCTTCTAGAAACTACCCATTTGACACTTGCCTCTCTAAATTCACCCAAGGATGAGTAATAGATCATGAATCTCCAAGTGGAATCAAGAACTATTAGAGAGAGGACACTAATCAAAATCCGACAAGCTGACTCACCCACCTGCAAACATCTATATATGGATCCCTCATCCTAGAGATCCAGAGGCTGGAATTTTGCATCTTGTAAGGAAGTGTTGTTGGTTTCTTTGTGGAACATCATAGTGTTGGGTGATCTAGCTTTTCATGAGGTGAAGAAGGGCTTTCATGCTGGGAGGATGGTGTTGGGTCGGATTAATGGGTTGTAATCCTCTCTTCTACTACTTCTATCAATATAGCTATTTGAGTTTTCCTCCATATTCTTGTATGTCTTTGAATTTTGAATTGATATATGCATTTGTATGGTCAATATATATCTGATCCTATATTGTTTATGATTGTAGATCTCTATGCTTTGATGGTATTATGTTGTTTTGACTCTACAGGTGTCCTTTGAAGCAGGACAAATGAGGAAGGAGCAGCAAAGATCTATCAAAGGGGAGAGGAAACAAGCAAGGAGCCAAGCAAAAGACTAAGGTTGGTAATCTCTACTTCTCTCTCATCTACTTCTCATAAAGGAAAACAAAAGTAACTTTAGTTTGTTTGTTTCTAAGATAGCTACCCGTCTTAGTGGGACTAGTAGCTCTGAATGGACACTAGTTTTCCCGATAACAAAATGGCGACTCTACTGGGGAATGAATAGCTTGTTTGCTTGTCTATATTTGTTTGCTTTATAAACTACAGACGGAGCCTGAAGTTATGCCAGCTAGCCTTCGAACTGCTTTTGCTATGCAACTCCAAAGTAGATAAACGCTACTTCAGTCAATCTCCAGGTTAGTTTATGAATTAAACATCTGACTTACAAACATCCTAAGTGCCTTGGTGGTGGCTTAGGTAACCTCATTAGATCAGCCCCTATATTTTGTATTTATTGACTATCATTAGCTCAGCCTAAATCCCTGAACTAAGCTCCAAACTGTGACCAAAAACCAAGTTAAAGTCTCGTCCTTGGACCATCGCACTGTCTCCTTTTGACAGTTTGGATGCATCGCACCTCCCATGTGCAGTAGGTGAGATGCATCCCTGTTTCCTTGTGTTACAGGTGCGATGATCAGATAAGACTGTTTTTGCCTCCAGATTTTGGTTTTTCTTCATTCTCTTCATCTTTACTCAGGAGTTTTGCTGTCTGTGATCAGTATACCATTGTTGAAAGTCCCTTCCTTTGCATTATTCAGCCTCCATTGTACAAAGAGTTGTGAATGTGTTTATGTATTTTTTCGCCATTCACAGTTCTCCTTTAAAAAAATAGCTTAAGCGAACTTTTGTCTTTTGATTTGGAAGTGTCACAAGTGTCATTTTCAGTCAAAGAAAAGAATCCTACTCTTTTTGATAGTCGATTACACTGTTACTCTTGTATTTGATTTGAATTCAAAGTATTTCAAGTGTTGAAAGTAGTTTTCAAATTGAAGTTGAAAGTGTCGTTCTTAGCCTTCCTTTCGTTTTTTAAATTCGAAATCGCAAAGTGTCGTCTAAGACTTCCTTTCATTTTTTGAATTTGAAATCGCAAAGTAGTCTTCCTTTCATTTTTTGAATTCAAAATTGCAAAGTATCATCTTAGTCCTCCTTTCATTTTTTGAATTTGAAATCGCAAAGTGTTTTCTTCGTCTTCCTTTCGTCTTTTGAAGAGAAAATTGTTAGTACTTTCGCTTTGAGAGAAAAGATAGTTCAGATTTGTACTTATCATTCTTTTTGTCATTCACACATTAAGAAAGCGGAAAAAAAATACATGCATGTGCATTTTCATTTAGACTGCTTGTTGATTTTGATTAAGGATAGTTCATCTTAGTGTTTTCTCTCTGCTCTATGTTGAAAGAATTCCGCTTCTCTTTCCTTAGTAGTTAGGATTTCCATTGCAAAAAGAATAGTAAACGACTGTTTATCAGCCTAGATTGCATATTTAGGAATTGTATATCTACATCACGTGGTGAACCTTAAAGGAAAAATTCTTAAGAAAGATCAACTGTAAAATAAATTCAATGAACATAAAATTGCTTTGGAACCTAATGCACAACATTTAGAAGTCTAGGCTAGAGATGTAATCTGGCGTCGTAAAGCCTGGTAACTATCGCTTTCATCATAGGTTGGGTGATTCCTCCTCTTTGAGACGACAGGTGCTAGTATGGACTTGTGCTCCCACATATCGTCGAGTATATATTGGGAGACCATAATAGGCTATATCCTTTATCCTTAGGAAGTCATGTCTGCCGCCCTATCGATCGCAATGCACTAAACACAAAATTCGGGAAGATTGACTGCCGTACCATAAAAACTATTCTGGAGTTTTTCGATTCATTGGGTAATCCCTCTGTCTAGATTTCCAGAGTATTCTCTTTCGTTCCTTTTCAGACTCCTTAAAAGAAAAGGTCCATCTAAGCACTTGTCACTTCAGGCTCATTAAAAATCGAAGGTGACTAGAGTCATCTTTAGCTTTTTCTCGACTCTTAAAAATTGAAAAAACAAGTTGTGTCAAAGCATCATAAAATTTATTTTAATCAGAATAACGTCACTGTTCCCTCATTGATCTTAGGTTGAGAAAATGGAGTCCACCAACCAAGGATTTCCCCTTAGGGGAAATCCTAGTCCTTTCTCCTCTTGGGGAGATATTGGTGCACCTCATATGGCCACATTGTCCCTTCCATGACTAACAATTGGCCTGCTAGTATGGCTCTTCTTGACCTCTGTCGTTCAAAGCACCGTGATTCCCGAGTAATCAAATCAGTAACTAGATGATACTAGAGTTACCCCCCAACCTTCTACTTCGTTTTTTTCTCCCTCTCCTTCTTCCTCTTCACTTGGTGAAGCTAGTAAAACTAAAAACCAAGTAACTGAGAAGAAGAAGAAAGAGAAGGAGAAGAAGAAGAAGAAGCCAACGGTGAAAAGGGGCAACCAAACATTTTCTAGCGAAAATCCACACACTGCACCATCCAAACCTAAATCTCCATGTGTCATTTGCAAAGGGGACCACTATCATCGAGATTGTCCTTGCATCCCACGGATCTTAAGGGATTGGTCTTCCCGCTTGCACAATCCGGTGTCCTCAACCTCTGACGATCATGTTGAAAGTACACCGTCAACTAGTGAAAACAAAGTCACTGGACAAAAAGGAAGATCTAAAATTCCTTGTAGACTGTGTGAAGGTGATCATGCCATCCACTATTGTCCCTTCCTAGATGAAGCTAAAAGAGTCTTGGATAACCGTCCTACTTCACCGCTGCAACTTCCTCCTGGATACAAGAAACTCTTGCCGAGTCCATTGCTAGTTGAAAATCTGATTGACACATCTTTGTTGTTTGTCAAAGCATATATCATTGAAGATAAACCCTCTAAATCCACCGTGGACAAAAGTAAATAGGTCGAAACGGCAGTCAACCCAATATTGTCTTTAGAGGATACGCCTTCAGATGATACCATCACCCAAGAGAATGAGAATGACACCGTTCAAATTATTTTTGTAAACACAAACTGTAATGAACATGGGGGCAATCTACCTATTCCTTTACCACAGGAAGGAGGTTCGTTAGAGATGTATCTGGTCATTTATTCGGTCCCACCTCCAAGCAACCTAGTCGTTTCCTTCGACTAGAATCTACTAGGCAGACCCCGTCTACCATCTAATATACCATTCTGAATCATAGTACAAGCTTATAGAATGGTCATGGTTGGTGCTATCATAGATGAAGGGCCTTTTGTGAGTATCCTTTCATCAACTGCTTGGAAAGCGCTTGGTTTTCCATCGCTTCTGCCTGAGATGCGAAATCTGACAGGCTTCGACAAAGGAACCAATCGACCGTTAGGGATCCTTCCAAATTTATCTATAACTTTGAGAAGGAAAACCATTTATTTGAATGTGATGGTAGTCCAAGGACCTTTAGGTTACAATCTAATCCTTGGGCATGACTACATTTATAGCATGGGAGCTATTGTTTCCTCACTCTTTCGAGTGATGCATTTTTCGCATGAAGGCAGAGTGGTCCAGCTCGTAGACCAACTTTCATTCCCTGGTTCACACATAGCTAATAGTCAAGTGCCATCCCTATCTAGTATTTTTGTGTAAGGAATGTCTCATCAATCTCCAGTCCATCCACCTGATGAGCGCGAGTGATTCGGTGATTGTGACTGAAACCCAGGAGGCATGCGCCCTAGTCTGCTTTGGCAGGAAAACCCCATATATAAGGTAGGTTTCCGCATAGGAATATGACTAATCTGACTATCCTGTCCATTTAGGAAATTGGATCAGACTGGAAAAGGATTCCTCCGTCAGAAGGTAGGCCTTTCCCGACAGAGCCAAGGAAGTGTTTTGTCTACAAATTGAATGGTAACCTGGAAACTCTACTTCTTTATACTTGGGGGCATGCAAACCTTTTTGCATGGAAGTGAAAAGCGACCATTTATTCTCTTTGTTTGTAGGTTATTAACCCTTTAAACTCATAGGATTGGTCATTCCTAGCTTGCATAATGAAAGGATCCAGAGCAAAGTTTCGAATGGGGCAAGCTCCCTAAAAAATGAACCTATCGATGAGACATCCTTATTATACGACTGGCATGAGCTGTTTTACGTGAAGTTCAAAATCGTTAAAAAATAAACCTAGCAATGAGCATATGTTCCACCAGATTTTAAGCTCATTAAAAAATTAACCCACCTTCGGTAAATAACCATTGTGATCACATAATTATCAGCTTTTGAGCCTTGGTCGTGTTCTTACCATCACCTCCACTCTTTTTTAGCTGATCATACGTCTCCATTTGATTGTTTACCCCTTTTGAGGAACAACTGCAACGAGTGATTCTGTTATCCATCTTCTTTACACTGTCGTGATTGAAAAGTTCGAAACCTCACCTGGAACTAGTTGCTACCCGAAAATATCACTCGTTCCTCAAAAAATGAGTCTTCTTTAAGCTCTTTTCATCTGACATGTAAAATATGAAAAGATTGCTAAGAAATTGGCCTCTCCAGCTTGTTAAAGTGATTGGAAGTGTTATCCCTCCTCTATATTTTAATCTTTGTGGACCTGAGGGATCATTACACAAAAATATCGAGCGCTTGTCTTGTTCAACGCGTTAAAACTATCGAAAAATTCATGCCTTTCCTATTATTTTATACTTTTTCGGACTTAAGGGATTTTATTACGAAAAAGGAATACTTGAGTTTCCTTTCCGTCCCTTTTCAGACTCTCTAAAATTGAAAAAGGACCGAGTTATCTTTGTCGTTAAACTCGTTAAAACAATAGTGACAAACTTGTCCATGCAGGCAAGAACGAGTTTCATTGTCGCAAGGCTCATTAAAACATAGTGACGGGTTTGCACGAAGGGAAAATTATATAACAAGCATATGTTATCCTCCTCAAGCTTGGCAAAAATAAAGAGGTATTGGTTAGAAATCACTGGGGAAAATTTGGGAAGAAAACTTGAAGAAACTTTATTGGTAGCAAGTCGCTCTTGAACATGACACTTTCATTCCGTCACCATGATTGAGTCAGGCTGGGTTATTTCGTTCACCGGTCATATCACCATTGGTCCACTGTACCATCCATATTTAGGGTTAACGCTACCAATCCATTTCAGTGTCGTCGATATGTTAAAGAGAAGTCGCTCAGAGAATTCACCGACACAGCTTGTGTCTCATGCACTGCAATACCTTCACGCTTCATTCTTTCATCACCGCCACCCTGAACCTTGTATCATCAAATAGTTTTCACCTCCACAAAATCATTTGCTCCGTTTCGTGTCATAGATGTGGGATTCATTAAGGCCCTCCTATGATGGGTCACTTCTTTTCGACACCAGCTCATTATCCAAGAAGTTGACTTAGGAACAACCATTTCAGTACTTTGAAGCTTGCATGCCTTAATGGCAAGTTTCTCACTTCCGGCAACAGGTTTACATCAATGGCCTTCGACCAAAATATTTTGTGTGGTGTTTGACACCAAGTCCCATTTTCACACCACATGAATTGTACTGCCGTACCTTGAGGGTCATCATTATTATCGGTGATTCCTATCGCACCTGTTAACAACTTACATCATTAGCTAGGAATCAGACGATGTCTTTCCATGTTCGACTTCAGAACGTCTTTTCACATGGATCAACTTATACTTCGGGTGAAGATTGAATGAGTTTTGAAGACCCCGGATCTAGTTTCATCCATCCAGGCTATGATATAATCAAGAAAATAAAAAAATCAAATGTACATCATTGCTGCACAGATAATCATCCAAGCCAAAGGATGATGGCTCTACCAGAATCATTAGTCTGCCACACAGATGGTTGTCTGTCCTATGTACATGAAAATGAATTTATAAAGCTGAGCATGGGAATGCCCGCCTCATCTAGATCATGAAAATATTATGAAGATAATGTATTGTATTTCATCTTATTATAGGTCACCTTCCAATTCGAAAAACATCGGATCCTCATGGTAAAGCATTTCACCCGACATCTGAAGATTTACGACCTCAAGCTTTAGGGGCAAACTGTGATAGAAATATTTGGGCATTGCAACCCCAATATCATATGTCCATAAAACAAGGGCTTCTAAGTCCCTAAAAGTGTTGTTTCATACCCTAATGGAGCAAGGTCAGTTGATTACATCATCTCCCAGAAGTTCTCCCTGAAAATCTACTCAGAACTGGTCAAAATTGGACCATACAAACTGCTCAGTGCTAAGGGTGTGATGCATCTCACCTGCCACATGAAAAAAGTGTGATGCATACTAAAGATCCCTTCTGTAGGGTGCGATAAGTGAGAGAAGACAAATGGTAGAGGCAGTTGGCTAGGTGGAAACCCAGAGAATCTTCTAGAAACTGCCCATTTGACACTTGCCTCTCTGAATTCACCCAGGGATGAGTAAGAGATCATGAATCTCAGTGAACTAAGAACTTTCAGAGAGAGGACTAATCAAAATCCTAGAGCTAACTCACCACCGCAACCATCTATATATGGATCCCTCATCCTAGAGATCCAGAGCTGGAATTTTGCATCTTGTAAGGAAGTGTGTTGGTTTCTTTTGTGAATATCATATGTTGGGTGATCTAGCTTTCATGAGGTGAAGAGGGCTTTCATGCTAGGAGGATGGCACTAGGTTCCTGATCAATGGGTTTGTAATCCTGCTCTTCTACTACTTCTTCAATAAAGCTATTTGAGTTTTCCTCCATATTCTTGTATGTCTTTGAATGTTGAATTGATATATGAATTTGTATGGTCAATATATATTTGATCCTATATTGTTTATGATCGTAGATCTCTATGCTTTGATGGTATTATGCTGCTTTGACTCTACAGGTGTTCTTTGAAGTAGGATAAGTGAGGAAGGAGCCACAAAGATCTGTCAAAGGGGAGAGGAAACAAGAAAGGCACCAAGCGAAAGACTGAGGTTGGTACTCTCTACTTCTCTCTCATCTACTTCTCATAAGGGAAAACAAAAGTAACTTTAGTTTGTTTGTTTCTAAGATAGCTACCCATCTTAGTGGGACTAGCAGCTCTGAATGGACACTAGTTTTCCTGATAATAAGATGTTTTTCCATTTTTTTTATTTTGTCTATCGATTATGCCCTATCTTTAAATAATAGCCTTCTACTATAAAGAACGTGCCTTTTATTCGGGTTCCCCATCGGAGTATATCCTACCCTATTTTAACCGCAACTTTCCTGGATGCCATTTATTTGTTGTAATCTCCCTAGCTTGCTGTCTCTGGGGCTACTACCCAGTCATCCTTTTGCTTCCAATTTTTCTAGTATTCCCCTATGCTTAGCTTCCAGAAGT
Source organism: Pinus taeda (assembly GCA_000404065.3). NCBI lineage: Eukaryota > Viridiplantae > Streptophyta > Pinopsida > Pinales > Pinaceae > Pinus > Pinus taeda. Next base: position 227,899 of record APFE030267991.1, on the reverse strand, counting down.
TTTTGACCAATTCCCCCTCTGTTCGGGAGGTAAATTCATGGATTTCTTGGAGGGCTTCTTTTTGGAGGAGATTTTCTCGCTGTTGCCAGGATTCCTCCTAGAACTTGCCTGTGTCCCCCTCTCTTACCTCCCAAAAGTTGTAGTCTCTTATCAAATCTTTATTGTTCCTAGCCAAATTCCATATTATTGATCCTTTTTCCTCTATTTGGCTTCTCATCCTTTCTTTTGGTTTCTCTGTTGCCTCATATTTCTTCTCCCAAATTTTCTTCCATAGGTCCTGTCTGCCTTGTGTCCACCTCCACCACAGTTTCTCACCCATCATTTGGTTGAGTGTATAAGGGTCACACAGACCTAAGCCTCCATCTTTAATTGGTTTGTTGAGCCATTCCCAGGAGAGCAATGCCCATTTTCGTGTTTTACTTGTTCCTTGCCATAAAAATTTCTTAAACATGGCTACTAATTTTTGACAAATAGATTTAGGGACAAATTGGCTAGACATTTGGTATATTGGGATGGCTTGCAATACTGATCTTAGTAGGATTATCCGGCTAGGGTTATTCAGAGACCGAAATGTCCAATTATCTATATTTTTCCTTATCTTTCCTATCAGAGGTCCCCAATTCGCTACTCTGTACTAATACTCATTGAGCATTATTCCAAGATACTTTGCTGGGAAACTTCCTACTCGAAATCCCATTATTCTAGCCAAGAATCTTTGCGATGATACCTAAGTGTTAAAGAAGAAGATTTATGATTTCTCATTGTTAATCTCTGTCCCTGAGGCTTTCGTGAACTATGAGAGTATTTTTAGGATCTATTGGGCTTATTTAAGGTTGGCTTGTCCATCGATCATTACATCATCTACGAATTGCTGATGTGTTATAGGAATTCCGTTACCCCAAAATTGCAATCCCTTTATCTATTCATTGGCTAGGCGCACTTTCACCAGCCTGCCTAGACCTTCTACTGCTAGAATGAATAGAAACGGGGAGAGCGGATCTCCCTGTCTAAGCCCTCTCATGGGGTTGAAGGCTTCAGAAGGGGTTCCATTTAACATAACTGACATCACCAGGGTACTTACCATTGACATTATCCATTTCACCCATCTCTCGTCAAAGCCATGAGCCTTTAGGATACTCCCCAGATATTCCCAACTAAGACGATCATAAGCCTTTGCCAGATCTAGTTTTATTAGCATGCCTTCGTTTCTGGAGTTTTTCAGTGAGTGTATTACCTCTTGAGAATCTACTATACCATCCATCATCTGTCTTCCCTTAACAAAACTAGTTTTCTCCTGAGCTATGAGGTCAGGCAAGATTGGTTTAAGTCTATTTACCATTATTGTAGCTAATATTTTGTATACTACATTACATAGAGCTATTGGTCTAAAGCCTTAGGGTTCTTCCGAGTTCTCCATTTTTGGAATCAGAGCAAGGAAGGTGGCGTTTAGGGCCGAATGTATTTGCTTCATACATCTTGATTCTTCCATGAGTTACATAAGGTCCTGGCTCATGAAACTCTAGGAGGCTTGGTAAAATTCTATAGTAAATCCGTCAGGCCTCGGGTCCTTGTTCTTCGCCATTTTTTAACCACTTCCTCGACTTCTTTTTTCGTGATCACCCTAAGTAGAACCATATTTTGATCTCTAGCCACTTTTTTAGGAATATATGGGCACACATCAGTAATTTCCTCCTTCCTTCCTATATTAGGTTATGTTAAGATCCTTTTGAAGTACTCTACCAATAACTTTTCCATTTCTTCTTATTGAAGTACCCTGTTCCCTTGACTGTCCTTGAGTGAAAAGATTCTATTATGCTATCTATGGTTCAACATTACTTTGTGAAATAATTTTGAATTTTCTCCCCTTTTTTCAACCATTGGACTCGTTATTTTTGTTTCCATAGAATTTCTTCTTGCTTTCTTCTTTCCTCGATTTGGGTAATCACCCTCCCTTCCTCCTCTGCTAGCTCCGCACTTCTTCCTCCCTCTATAATTTGTTGTTGGATTCCCTCCATTCTTGTCTAAAGTTTTTCTGTCTCTTTTTGAATGTTACGAAATTCCTCTCTATTCCATTTCTTTATTTTTCCTTTTAGGTCTTTTAGTCTAATTTAGAATGTATGCATTTTGTTTCTACCTTCCATGCCAGTTTTACTCTCCTGCCACCAAGTTTTCATTTTGTCTATGAAGCTTGGGTCTCTTAGCCAAAAGGCCTCAAACCAGAATGGCCTTGTTTTATTCTGAGGGTTCATAGCAATCTCCAGTTTAATAGGCTAGTGGTCTGACCCTATAGATGGGAGAACGGAAGCTTCATAGAAGATGTCCTTTCCTATTAATTGTTCAAAGGTTAGAAATCTGTCTAGTCTTGATGCTATTTGTTTTTTCCCACCTCTTCTATTATTCCAGGTAAATTTTCCATTTATAGTTGGAATGTCCACCAAACTTAATTCCATTTGCAAATCTCTAAATCTCTACATCTCTGGGTCCTCTCTTTGTATTCCTCCTTTCTTCTCTTCTTTGGATGTTGTCATATTGAAGTCTCCTGCAATGATTCACATCTGTTCCTGATGCATATTCCCAAGATTTTGCATATGAGTGAGGAATATACCTCTATCTACTGGGGTGTGGGGCCAATAGACTGTTGAAACTAGAAACCATTCACTTTGCCCTATGAGTCTAAACTTTCCTGTAAGGATTCTGAGCAGTCCTATCCACCAGTCTGTTATGAATTATGCTGGATTCCAGATGACTGCTATCCCTCCCACACTTCCTTTAGCATCTATGATTACTTTCTCATATCTAGGTTTAATTTTATTTAAAATTTCCTCCATCTTCTGGCTTGCGATTTTGGTTTCCTGGAGCAACATAATCTGTGGTTTTTCTTTTCTCAACCGTTCCACTAGATGTTGCTGCCACGCTTTACTATTCAGACCTCTTATATTCCAGGATGTTATTATCATTGGGGGGTTCGATTGAGGTTTTGGAACACCTTCGGAAGCGGAACAACTCTCCCTGTGTTCACTAACATTTCCCCCATTAGCTGAATGGAATCTTTAATGTTTTTCTGTCCTCATTTTTTTCCCTTCTTTTACTTGTCCTTGATGGTCTGATCAACTTTCCTTCTGATTCTCTTGATATTCTTCAGTCGTTGTTTTGCCTTTTCCTTGTTGGGCTTGATATTGTTGGAATGCTTCCACATAGAGTCTTTTCTGATCCTGGGGGGTAAATCAATCATCCAAGTTTCTCCATTCATTTAATAAGTTTCTCAGGACTTCTTCTTATATGCTTAGGTCTTCCCCCCTGTTTATCTCCATTTCTGTCTCCATGTTTTCTGTCTGTTCTTCTTGTTCTTTGCCTTTTTCTGGAGTATCACTCGGTTCTTTCCTCTTAGTGTGGGTCCTTTCGCTACTGGAGCTGATGTCTTTCTCTTTGTCTTCCTGGTATTCCATGGTTTGATCCTCATATTCCCCTTCTTCTTGGAGGATTTCGAAGCTATTTGATTTTCCTGGGTTTGTTTTCTATACCTTTTTACCTTCACTTGGGTTTTATTTTGATGGTCTTCTTCTACTCTTCACCTCCTGAAATCCTTCCTGATCTGTTTGTTTTTTTTCTGTTTCTTAATTTTTCTCTCTTCTTCTTCCATTGTTAAGGGACACTCTTTGACCAGGTGTCCATATTCATGACATCTGTGACATCTAAAAGGTATATGTTCATAGTCCAGGGTTCGCTGCCAAACTTCTTCATGGTACTCTAACTCCACTGTATCTGGGATCGGGTTGGCAATGTTCATGTATACACATATCCTAGCATACGAAGTATACCTTCCTTTTTTTGTAGTTTCCGCTATTTTCACAAAACTCCCTATCGTGTTTCCTATCCCTTCCAGAATTTCCAGGTCACAAATGTCCATTGGTAAGCCAAATAATCTAACCCATACTGGTGCCGCTAAAATTTTTTCCTTATCAGGGTTATAGCATTCTTCCCAATATCTCATGAATAGACCAACATTATCGTAAAAATAAGGGCCATTCTCAAACATTCTTTCTTTGTCTTGCAGGCTAGAGAAGATTACCATAAAGAAACCTTTTGATCCAAGCTTCAACTCGATGTGTCCTAGGGGCTACCATTTTTGCTGAATCCATCTGGTGAGGTCTTTTTTAGACGGCCAAACTCCAACGAACTTGCAGATCATGATGTGATCCTTCATGTAGCTTCTGTACCTTTCCAGTTTATTTGGTAGGATTACGAACCTTGGTTTCTCCTCCGCACATGGTAGACATTTTCCCACCTAGGATAGGGCCTGCGTTCTACTTCTCTGCTGTCGACTGAGTATTTTGTCCTTCTCCTGTTGCAGCGTCTGTGTAGGAGGGGATCTCTCCCCTCCTGACCTCTTCCGTCATGACTGTTGCTCTTGGTTTCCACGCTTGTATTTTACTATTACTCTCTTGGTTCTGCAGTGTTAACTATCTTGGTTTCTCCCCGCCGTTTTACCTCATGGTTGCCTAGCAATTAGGTTTAGTTGCAGAGCTCTGAAAATTACCAAACTCGAGGAAATTAGAAATGTACTTGGTTATGGATATTTCACCTTCACCATCAAACTTCAATTGAGACAAGTGATAAGAATTTTATCGGGGATTAAAAGTTAACCATTGGATATATTGGAAAACACCCCCGGAGAATGACTTGGGAATGAGCCATTTAATATAAGAGATTCCAAATAGACTCAATAGGCATAGGTTGTCATCTAGCCCTCCTTCTAGTGCAAGAATGTTGATGGTGTTGGATATTGCTAACACACAAGGGGACTCCTTGATGTGAATTCCTAATTATACCTCACTCTGTTTGGAGAAGGAACCCCATTCAGAGTATCAACCCAACCACCATAATTCAAGGTTCTCCTTGGTTTCAATGGATAGCATAAGAGATTATACACGTAACCTTTAAATAAAAAAAGTAAGTTGAAAATGTGAAACATCGATTGCAATGTGTAAAAGGATACCTTCACGAGGGGAGACAAAAGTGAGTATCTAGAAGGAAAGTAATAGTAATATCCCAAGAGAGGAACATGAGAGTAAAGAAAGATCCATTGATTAACCTAAAAATTAGTTCACAAGATAAAAATTATTTGTGAAATAAAATACAACACACATTCAACAAAATAAGCACCAAATTGACTGTAATAGTTCAATTTCTTTGGTACATAGGAACACCAAAATATAATGAAAACATACAAGGAATAGTCTTTAAACATTCATGATACATGGATGAAAATTGTTGATTTGAGGCTTCTGTGTTCTATATTCTGTGTAGTGTTGTCTTTCAGAGTCATCGCATTTAGGTTTTGTTGTAATCGACGTTTCGAACCAACCTCTGTGGTTCATCATCGGGAATTAGATCCATGAGTGAATAAGTCATAACTCGATAGGTTTTAATAGGAATAGCTAGGGTTGGGATGGGAGTGAATGTTAGCCGACAGTTTGGGTAATGATATAGTTCATTTTTTTTAACTATGTACATAATTAATTAGTTTATTGATTAATGATGTTCAATTATTAGGTGAAAGATCCAAGTACTTAGTTACAATGGTGAGCCACTAGCTCTAATAGGGGAACGTTAAGTCACTTCTTGCTTCTCCAAAAGAATAATATTCTCTCCTATGCCAAGATGAAGAAGCCAAGGCTAGCTCTCCAAAGTCTAAGCCTCCAAAATCCTATTGCTTGAGTTATGGGTTTTCTTTTATACTAAGAGGAATGACATTTCATATCCCCATGACTCTTGAACTACCCTCATGAGACTTGGACTTCTAAATGACCTTTGAACTTATAAAAGACTTTTGGATTTTTCCTAGTAACTTTTTAACTTCTATTTGACTCGTTTTTCCACATGTGACTTTTGGACTTCCACCCATAACATTTTATCACTTTCATGAAAACACATCATTACTTTCCACTTGATGATGTGGCAAGAAACATTGACACATATGACATGTGATGACACTTGGACAAGCCATGACATGGCGATGATGACTAGGAATATTCATGATGATTTGGCAATGCCAAGCTTCTTTGTCTTGCATCCTCCATGATAGATCTGATTTGTACTTCATTTTCACCCTCCAAAGGTTCTTGGATCACTATCAGGACCTTATGAGTCATGATCGAATGTCTTCAATCTGTCTTGGTTCGGGATTTGCTTCATGTCTCCAGGATTATTCTTATTTTTGCTTCTTCTTTGCATGTGCTTCTTCTCCTCAACATCCTCTTGGAGCATCTCCTTTCCATGTTGAAATGATACACCTGCCAATGAAGTTTACTCATGACAAGTGAAAATCAATCTGGAAATCATTTGTTTTATTTCTATCTTGGTCAAGGAAGAAGCTTCTTGTGGTAAACCTGTGAAAGGAATCAGAAGGAAGGGCTTGATTAGGAGGGAAAATTTGAGCTCAATAGTGGATTAGGAAGGCACCACTATTCACTGTTACTTCTCCATGTGATATGAAGAAGGGTCTCTTCAAGGTCCAACACAGTGTCCAAGCACAAGGAACAAAGTGATGAGCTTGTTGATCAAGACTGTGCAATGCACTAGGAGGGGAAAAGAGGAAGACATTAACTATAAATTTTGACTTGAAAAGGAAATATAGGAGGCCTTAATGAGCCTTGTTACTATGCCATGTGCTAAGAGAGAGAGGCTTGAGCAATTTTTTAGCATAAAGGGGAAGAAAAGGAATAAGGTTGAAGGATTGATACTTGAGACTATGCTTCGCGTTGAAAGGAATAGGAGGTTTAAAGGGGAGTGAAATTTTCCTCAATAAGGGCTCAGTGTCTATTGAAACTACACTCTATGTTAGGAGAGGCTAGACAGGACAAGACTTAAGCATAAAGAGGGACCAAAATCAACAATGGAAGCAAGACTGAGCCTTATTACTGTGCCATGCATTGGGCTTATGGGGAGGCCTTTATGGAAGCATAGTTTTTCTCAACATTGTCTGAAGGTTCATATGGAATGCACTTTCCCTCCTATCCTAGTGCAGTTTGGCCCAATATTGGTTGATTTTTCATCTAGAATGTGCTCTTCACTGAGGGAGACAAGAAAAGGCTAAGTCACTGAGCATAGGAAGTGCTTCACTGCATTATGGGGGGAAGAGGGTCTTTTCCTTGTGCAACTTTCTTTTGCAAGGGGATGAAAGAGTTCCTTGTTGTTCGCTAGAATAATTTATATTCCACGCAAGGAAGAGTGATTAAAACATAGTGCAAGTAAGAAGGCTTAGGTGACTATACTTGGAAGGTTTCTCAATATGTAGTCATTGGAGATGATCTTGAGACAAAATTAGGGAAAAAATCTTAGTGGGAAAGGTTGTATCAATGAGGCTCATGAATAGGATTTCCTCATCACCTGGTAAGAGGGCTAATGCCTTCATAATTGGCACTTAGCAGGAGGACCAAAAAGAGCTCCAAAATGGCTAAGTGTAGGACCAATAAAGTAATAGAGGGAAATGCATCCAAATGAGACTCAAACATGGATCACACACATGAATTCCATTGATAAAATCCATGGGAGTGCACAAGACTCATGAACAGCAATCACACCTTGAAATTATAGAAAAGTGACACTTATTTCTAAGTGCAATAGTTGAAATGCCATATTGCGACACTTAGAATAAAAGTTGCGACAACAATGTCGACGTGACCAAAAGTGCACTAAGCTATAGGAATGTGTCTAGTTCATATTATTATGATATTTAGGACTATCTAATGCACAAGGGTGTGCCAAAAATGATTCTATTGATGTGAAAAGGTGTGACACATAGAAGAGTGAAAATCGCTAGAGGCGACATTTGTGACACTAAGAAAACGTGAAAACAATGCTTGCAAAAGATAAAGAAATTGAACAAGGCACTGCTAGAGCAAAGATAACATGAAAACACCACTTATTAAAGTGAAATCAAGAAAAAACGACAACCACAAATGTGAAAGCAACACCTTGTGAAAACAAAGGCGCACAAAAATGACAGTTACAAAAACTCGCTGAAATAAAAGTATAATTACATCCAGACTGAGGGAGACTATCAATGGAAAGTGCACATCGATTATTGACATATGTTGATAATTTCACATGAAATTTATTGATGGATTGTTCTATGCCTGTTCAAGCTTGCATAAGGAACCACACTTATAAATTCAGAAAGGATTGAGCATGTGTGATAAAGTGACTTGAAAGTTAGAAATTGGGAAGAATACTTAAACACTTAACACAACATCAATCAACAATGAAGTCACCATAGAATGAAAAAGCAAAAGATCCTCAATTGGCTCCAAAATTCAAGTGGAGGAAAATCTTGGAGGGTGTTGATAACAACATCAGTAAAACTATATGCATAGATTTTTGCATGAGCTGATGTCCATTGCATCTTCAAGAGTCTTTCTTCTTCTATTCCTATCATGATAAGTGAGTTTCCTTATGCTTTTCTCACTTCAACTTTTCCATCAAACATGAATGCAGTGTCCTTACTAGCGGATGTGAACCAAGGAAATGGTTTTTCTCTACAACTCTAGGAGGTAGAGAACATTATGCAGAAAAAAATCATGGAGTCCAGAAAGTTTGAGCTTGATGGTTCCAAGTCAGGATGGCTTGAGTTTTGACTTATCTGTGAAGTAAACTGCTCCATCTACATTATCACTGAAATCTTCAAAGAAATCTCTATGAAAGATCACATGACAAGTTGCCCCCATATCAAGCAAGCATACATATTTCCACAAAACAAATGAAGTATTAAAAGGTCTTTAGTTACTCCAATATTGCAATGTTCCACAATATAATGATCATATTCAGGTGATTTACCTTTCATAGGATCTGGACTTTTACCTTTCCTTAGATATGGGTTTTTACCTTTCTCTTCATTTCTTTCTTGCTTGATTCTATCCTAGGAGATCTTGCATGTCAATGCAACATGTCCATTTTTGTTGCAGCATATACAATGAAGATTAAGTCTTCCTGTTGAGGAGGTAAATCCCCTCTGCGGACAAAGGTGATCCCTACTAGCCCAGACCAGGTCTAGCAACAATCATCAAACGCTATAACGCAAGTTCCTAATTGCAAATTGATAGACCAACGATGAAAGCCTACCTGGATTCCAACGCTAGTGTTTGTAGGAGAGGTGGTGCTCTCTTTCCTCTGCTTCGACAGATCGCAATCCTCACGATTTCCGTGAATGGACACCTGCACATACAAGAAACGACACAAACACAAGCATAAAATCCAGCATATGCAACTATATGTCAGTCAGAAAGGACATAACTCATCATCATCATAAATAATAATAAGAGTGGAACCATAACCAATAGTCGTTCATTAATAATTAATCAAAGGGGAATACAACCAAAGTTCTGATGTTGGATTCTCCTTTGGCGGGTAGTCAGCAGCACATGTCTTGCAAAGCCTGTCGAGAATAGGGACAAGCCTCTCTCTCTTTGGATCTTGAAACAATAATCTCCTTGCTTGGATTTGGCCTTATGGGAATCAAGAAGGCTCTTGCAGCATGAAGCTCTTGGAAATTTGACAATTCTGAATCTCTGGAACTAGCTTGCAAAGGAAAATGGGCAAGCTTTTATAGATGGAGGAAGGGGAGTTGGGATCATAGCCAATAATCATGGGATTGGCCATATCATCAAGGAAGCTTCCATGAGAGGTCGCAAACCACTTCCTCTCTATGGAAATCCGTAGCCAAACCACCCAACTCAAGATAGATAGTAGTCCAGGAATTTGTTAGGATGAAACTTCAGCTGTTTATTTGTTAAAAAACACCTCTGATTATGGTTGGCGCGGGTGCGACTCTATGAAAGAGCGCCAATTGGCGCGCCTCTTTGGAGGATTTTCCCCCTTGGCACGAGGGTTGCACTATGGAACCGCGCCAATGGAAAAAGATCTATTTTTAGGGTTTTTTAGCAGGAGATGTCTTCAAGGAAAATAAAGCTCATGTTAGAGGAATGCAATGGAAGTGTTTGTAGGCCATGTCACTTCTCATAGGTTCCGGAATGAGTCCTCCAAGATGCGGGAGAGGGGTAGCAAGGACGGTGACAAATTTCTATGTAACAGATGCCCCCTAAAGCATGAGGCCCGAGAGAGAGAGGGGTGAAATGCTTTACGAGAACATGTCCAACCGAAAACACTACCGCCGGAAAACCTACGTGGAGAAGTACAACTGATATCTCAAATACATGATATATGTGGTATGGGCGCAGCGATCCAGTGAGGATCGATAAATAGACTCAGTCATGGTCGCAGCCATCCAGTGAATGAGTCATGTAATAATCATAATAATCCAAAAAATCGCAGCCTAGATTCCAACAGACAAAATCCAGGGTCTTTCACTCCATCTCGACCCAAACAAAGTACAAGTTCAAGCATGCGAATATATGAGCTAAAGTCGAACATTCAGGAACATTGTCTCTTCTCTTCTCTTGAACATATCAGTGGACTTGGCAGTA